>PNEQ01133063.1:0-10894 GCA_003012365.1 Medauroidea extradentata | reverse complement strand
TACAAGACTATTCTCGAAAGAATGACAGAGCAGGAAAAACCTAGATTATTCTCGAAGGAATGAGAGAGCACGAAATAATGGAATGATAGAGCAGGAGAAAAATTAACAGAATGATAGAGCAAGAGAAAATGAAATACAAGATGGCCGACAAAACAGACGACAAAATGGCTGACAAGATGGCGGACAAGATGGCGGCCAATATGGCGGCCAAGATGGCGGCCGTGGCTCCGAGCTCCGACGCCCCGCGCCCCCAAAGTGCACCCCCCTTTTCCTACTACTCACAAGCGCAAAGAAAAAAAAACAATTCAAAGTACTAATGTGGTACCACTAGCTGTCTGTTCCAGTCTTGCAATCTTCCATAGTAAAAACCCTATATGATAGGAAATTTACTTTTAGTAACTACTTACATAGTAACCATATATATATATATATATATATATATATATGTATGTATGTATATATATATTTTTTTTTTCGATTAGTCAATTATCCACTTTGAGTCTGTAGATAACATTTTAAAGTTAAAATAGAAAATTAATGCATTATTTAAAAACATTTTTATTTTAATATTTTTACTGTGTGTGTTACTATGGGCGGTTCGGGATTAAGTGAACACTAAAAAAACCGCTTAAGTTAATATTTTAGCAAATTTGTATCTTTCCGAGAGCAGCGGCTAACGACAGGAAATGTCTAACATATCTGGACACGTCACTTGATGTTTGCGCTTGTAAGATAAATTGTGCAGTCAGTAAGAATCTATACAGTTTGATAAAAATGTTCATTAAAAATATAAAATACAGATGTGTTGATTTTGGTTGCTTTTGTTTTAGTATGTCTGTATTTAAATCGTGAATGACATGGAATTATATTGCGTAATTTCGTGCCAACCATAAAAGCAGTAATGCAACAATAGTTAATGATGAATTATATGCAGTAACTGCTTGTGACATTTTTCAAAGGTTAAATACTTAGTGCTCACTTTATCCCGAACGACCAACAATGAATGTACACATGGGTAATTGAGACGGGAGTAATTTTTCCTACTTATTAAAAATATCTCATCCTGTTTCGAAAAATTGATTCCTCGAGCCCACCATGAGTGTATTTAAAGGAACAAATACATACAATAACATAAAAAATAAAGGTTTCCTCTCGCCCTCTAGCATGAATTTTACGAATTATCATTCGTCACGATGGCGGTAGTAAATACCTAAGGGCCCACGCTCCTTAACTATCGCTGATGAGATTTATAAAATGTATAGTATGCTTTCTGTTATATTTTAGCAGAAACTTAATGTATCCCACTGAGAAGTGATCATTTAATTTGAATACATACCTTTCCTGTGCATGGAAATTATGTTTGGAGATTTACTATCGACTATGAAGATGATGAATCTAGGCCCTCGAAAGTGCCGATACTGCAACGGTATATTAACCTTTAGTTATAATGCTTGCCAACATGAGAGGTTAGTCTGTAAGAAGAACTCTTCAAACTGTATGATTTGCTGCTACAAGAGTGGTAAACAGTCTTCATGAGGTTACAAATACACGTCGAGACCTGCCAGGTAATGTACCTGTCTGCTGAAATGTAATTATCCTCAAGGTACTACTGCATCTCACTGCTGCTAGGTATTATTCACGTAACATATGAAAATCATGAATAATTTCACCAGCCCTATTATTGTGTATCAAATACTGATGATGATTATCCCAACACACTCATTGATCTCTCCAGTGAAGAGATAGTGAAGGGAGATATGAAGACACAAGAAGACCAACATACTGGCTTTGAATTTTCCGAAGCCATGATGAACTCGTGAACAGACTTAGACCACTGATATTTCTGTAGTGTTTGGGTTAAATGGTATAAGTAAAAAAAAAAAAAAGTGTTTTGCGTAAATCGAAGAAGAAAGTTTGAAGTTCTACTGTGTATAATGGAGCATACAAACTTCCAAATTAAATGTTTTACCTTCTCATAACCATTGGAGCTATGCTTTTACCCAGACCTAGAACATAGAATGTATAATGTGCTCCCACACTTAACACAATTTTCTCGTTTTTCGAGTTATACCCCTTTACCCGAACACCACGGATTTATGCGAGATTCTTACGTGAAATAAATTAAAGTTTCCATGAACTGAAGGAAAGAGGTTATACTAAATAGAAATACAGATATTGCTATGTATTGTCTACGTAGCTTAGCAGAAAAATTATTGTAAAATTAGTATATATACATTACTGTTTTATTTACAGTAATTATCATATCTCGCAACTACTGCGTTAATATTGTAGATTTTGCTGAAAGTGCTTGGCTATCTCTCTGCACTTTAACAAAGTATGTACAAACAGTGAAACGAATAGTTGGGTAGTATCGAGATTAATGGACTGAAGCATAGTATCATGATTAATAGTATCTCGAATTGCGGTATCCTCAAATAGTATCCTGAATAGTATTATGGAGGCCAGGGGCCATGACATCGTCGAATATGGCGGCAATGATACCATCCAAGTTGATGGACATATCACGGATTCCCCGTCCATCGACGAAAAATGCTACTAATACCTTTAAAGAGTTAAAAACAGTGAATATGGCAGAAAACTGCATTTTAAATTCAATAATCTAGTTTGCGTGTTATACGGCCACAACGAACCCTGAGGTCATGCTGGATGTAAGGGCTACTTTTGCACTCTTACCACTTGCCACATCGACTCTATGCGCGACGCTCAATTCGTCACAACATGCGTCTCCCCTGGAACTCTTCTCTGGCTGCTTCTAGACCTACACCCACCTAGGCTGTCTGGTGTTGAAGAAAGTTCCACACACTGAACTTGAAGCATCGATTTAATCAACAGTAAAATGTAGTTGTTATAGTGAAGTACGTAGTGGGCTGTCGTCGACCACGGCGGCGGCAGGAGGTGGCGGCTCCTCGCCCAGAGACAGGACGTAGCTCCTGCTGTACCACTGGTAGAAGTCACTGATGCTGGCGTAGAGTCGTGGTGCTAAGTAGGCCAGCTGGGCGCACAGCACAGCAACACACAAGGCAACGAAGGAGAGCGGTAGCTTCAGTGCTCGCACGAACTGCACCCATGTGTCCCCCACGAACCTTAGCCATTCAAGCCAACAATAAGCCACCAGAAAACTAAACAAGGTAATACATACTAATCTAGCGAGAAACAAGCTAACACGATGTGCAAACTTATAACTAAACTATGATAAACTTTAAGCTCACTAACCACAAATTGACCTGGGGCCCATTCCGTAACATTTCAGTCTCTTAAGGCGCTTACGGAAACTACTTCGGATCCACTCGATAGCGAGTAAATCGGTTGGAAACGTCATGCGACAAAGATATACCGGCCCTCAAGATCTCAAAATGTTCAACTCGATCCGGGCGCCGGATCCCGTAGATCTACCCTGCTCGGGAGCAAGGTAAATAGCAAATTATTTGAACAATTATGAGGTGCCTAAAATTTCGACACACGCCGTATCAATATCTTACAGTTTCAGCCCATTTATCAACTTTAAAAACAGCAGGAGCAAAATACTTTTGTACTTTACCTTTAATTACACAGGTAATCCAATCCATTATGTGGTGAAAACATAACAAACATTCCTTCTCAGCCGTCGTTGGAGGAAACATTTAACACATCGTTTGCAATTAAAAATAAACCATTTCTCATCACGAAAGCATTTATGTTTACACAATATTCCTCAATTATTGTTTTCCGTAGCTTCAAATAACAAAACTTCATACAACACAATCGCCATTTTCTCCTATAAAACTCTGTCACGATCGCTAAACGAAGGTTTGTTGCTTTTCGTTTCGTGTCAACGATAGATAACGTTCGCAGTGACGTCAAACGTACACTCGCGAGCACTTAGAATACCAACTCTCGAAAAGAAACGAAAATTCGAGAAGTAACGAAGATTTTTGTCGAAACGAAACAAATAACTCAAAATAAACCCCCCTGGTCTAATAACATAGGTCTGCCAGATCGGCAACTGAAATCACCGCTTCTGCATATTTTGCTATATATTATTTTTTAAAAATGACGTTAAATAACTACTCTTCAGATTTACGACCGCTTGTTAAGTATCCAACGATAGAGTAGGTCTAGTCACGTGACCAGCACTACCGACCCAGTACGTCTCCATAAGCACCTTTATACGATCTTTATACAAAGATGTTTTCTGGGTAGCTATCTTCATGGCGGAATTGATATTCTGTAACAAAAAAGGCACCGTGACTGACATCCCGAAAGTCTCGTGGTATAAAGATAGAGTTCTAGGGTGATGCTACGATACAAAGTTCACAAAAATCGCCGACATATCTGAGTTGTGTTTTAACAACCATCCTCGTTGGAGAAGAAATTCGATTGAAATGTTATTTGGGAGTAGACAGAAATAGGTTACTCTATTTTCTCTTAAATAACGTAATACGTTACGTAAATTATAGTTCCGTGTCTATCAACTTTGTCCGTCGACGCAAACAATAAATATTTCTTGCCGCAGATCTAATATAGTACCAGTGCTGCTATCTCTTGTAAGCACAGTGCACTACGAGAGACGAGTTGATGTTATAACTCTTAAAATCGGAATTCTAAAGAGGAACAAATATGGTTTATATAATTTTAAACTAAACTTAAGTAATTTGTAATTCAAAACACACTGTGAAAAGTGAAAAAATGTAACTTGGCAAGCCGTATGAAGATTTTCAGAAGACATCCTACAGTGTTGCCAAGTATATTGAGAATCTGGTAAAGAGAGGAGTTGTACTGTACAATACGGTGGTCTTTGCTAGCTTAAATTCTCCGAGTAGCTTCCCAGGTAAAAAAGTATAGTTCTTCGGTTTGACACCACATCGCGCTAATCAGTTTCTGAGTACATCTCGCTGTGGCCTGCAGTGTTTGTCACTGTCATCATCGACCGTCTCTCTCTGTCACAGTCCCACTCTGTTGCTTCATGGACAAACCAGTTTTTGAGGGTGGGAGTGAATGGCACGCGACGTTGCCTCCTTGGAGTTGCTGTCCGCACATCCTTTGGTAATCCGTAACGAGACGGACATTCAAATATGACCTGCTGCCGCCGGCCAAGCGGCTTGCAACCACATTGAGGGTGAGGGGGTGGGGGGATGGCTGTGACGTCAACGACTGCCGGCTTCGGCCTGACGACACTAGCGCCCCTGTGTGCGAATATGTGAACTACCCAAAACATTTCCGTAGCACGGTCAAGATTCTTCCCATATAGAATACCACTCTTGTCAATGATACGGTACAAAGACAATTACGACTATCTTAATACCTGTCACTCATGAAACACAGTCACAGGTGACGATCTTTACCAGTGCTGAAGTTAGAGAATGGACCCCCTATTTGCAAACCGTAAACTGTATGATAAATAATATGTACAGGAGCTTAATTGTATGAGAACTAATCTATACTGTCAAATGTTGATACTTTGACTTCAGTGGTAACATTGACAGATTCAAGATATTTGTTTTGGGACCATTTCATGCTGCTCGTCTAGCGAAACAGGCATGTCTTATGGCCAGAATAATGGCTGTGATGAGAGGCGAGAGGTCTGACACCTGAACTACCACGACCCCTCCAACCCCCACAAAATATCACTACCTTGTACATGATCTGGGCTAATTATAACATTTATTTGATTTCATGTCACTTAAAGCTTGTTAGCTAGTGAGGGTCGTGGTACTTTAAAGGAAGAGCAACCTGTGAGGCTGAAGATATATTCACTTTATTTAACGCTCTTGCCTATTTTTACTAGGAACAGACGTCAGCCATTAAGATTCCATTATACTCCTGATGTACAAATTCTTTGTTTTAAAGCCGTAATATTTGTTTTCGAGCATAAACGAAAAATGTTTGTTTGAAGAACCAATTTAATGTATGTGTTCTTTATCATTTCTGCCCTGAATTTGCATTACTTGGTAAATGCAATTTCTAAACAGTGATAGAGAAAAGTTAGAATCCATTTTTTCCTATCACTGTTCGCAAATTGCATTTAATGCCTAAAACAAATTTAGTGCATAAATGTTAAAGAACACATTTAAAATTGGTTCTTCAAACAAACATATTTGATTTATACTCTAAAACAAATATTACGGTTTTAATACAAAGAATTTGTACGTCAGGTGTATAGTGGAATTTTAAGGGTGGATTTTCTAACCACCGTGAACATCATTTAAAGTAGCAAGGCTTTACTCATGCGTAAATCTTGGTCCAGGTAATGCAAGCATGTAAAACTAACCTACAGTATTCGAGGAAGTTTCCGACATACTCCCGGGGATCGCCATCCACAGGCGGCACATGGATTAACGCCGACGTCCGACGGAAATACAGATCTATCAGCATCACCTCGGCCATCACGAGCACCAACAGGAATAGGACCACCAGTAACTGCAACATTGCCAAGAATGACAAAATTGTCTCAAATTCGACGGAAATTATGGTAACGCATACAATTAATGCAGTCACACACACCCCAACATACAGGTAGGTAGGAATACTAAAGATATAGCTTGTTGTGGTGTAGTTGGAGCTGCTTTTTTGGGCTTCACATTATTTCTGAGGTTATGAACACTGGTGTTTTTTCACGTTTAAACAAAGGGTAAGTGGGCTTCACGTCTCGTCGACTGCAAGGTCATTATAGACAGCGATACACAACTTGGTACAATAACAGGAGATGGTAGAGGAGTCGACCATGGCCTTTGTTAAGCAACCATACCAGCATTCGCATGGAGCGATTTCGGGAAACCATGGAAAACTGAAATCAGGATGGCCGAAGTCGGGGATCAAACCCGGGTCCTCGCGATTGTGAGTCTAACGTGTTACCTTCGCGCCGTCTCGCTCGGTTACCTTTAATAAAGAAATACACATAAGAAGTTAACGCAAATTGGATCAGGGGCTTGGTACATTTAGCAATTTCCACATGTATTTATTGTCCGTTTGATGTATTTATTGCATAGGAGTTGGTTCCTTTTGTTGCTGACAGCCAACTGAATGCTTTGGAGTGAATTAACTTGGTCACTTTTGAAAATTCATGATTCAATTAAACGAACGGGTGTTCGTATAACTCACTTTCGTCAATGACAGAAGCGTTCCTGAAAATATTTTCACACGTTTTATTTTAATTTGTATATGTATGTATTAATTACGTGAACTATGGATATAGCGCACATGTTTTATAACATGTACAACGAATGTAAACAAGTAAACCTTAATAATAGACTACATACTTTTTTAAAAACACTTTCTTTACTACAAAAGAAATTTAACAATAACATTTAAAAAACATACTTAAAAAGTTTTATTTAAAGTGTTTTGTGATATCTGTGGTACTTACGCGTCTCGAGTAAATAAAAAAACAACGAACGTGGTCAATTTATTAAAATTTTTTTGAGTTTTAGTCGATTCACACGCCCTGGATGATACGAAATCACGAAGTTGTTAAGCCTGAAATAAAGTTCACATTTCTGTCTTGAATTTGAGACCTATTTAAACTTTATAGCTTTAGCCGTTTATGAATAACTGCAGTTCCACTGGTAACTCGCGTTCCAGATGTTTAACCTGGAATTTCAGGAAGCAGATAGGGGGGAGTTTGGGTTTTTTGAAATGTTTTTCAGGACACAAAGTTGAACAACTCTGCCAATTTACAGCTTGACACTATTTTTCGTAATGTTCTCTTAAAATGTTATCTAAAGTGACTAGGGTATTTGGGCTAGGGTTGTTTCACTGATGTTCGGACAGATGTCGGGGAAGGAGGAACATACCTCGCCGATTTTGGCGTGTTTGCGTAGCCATACCCAGATGCTCTTGCCAAGCACGTAACTGGGAACCCAGCGCAGCTTGTATTGGTAGCCGCAGTACTCGCACGTGGTCACGTTGTTCCTCCTGAGCCACATCTCCAAGCACGCGCGGTGAACCTTGGTCGCTGTGCATGAGCACACGCGCCACAGCACCTCCGAAAATTCCATCTTTTTACACACGCCACACCACTCTCCTGTCGTTAACACACATCGAAATATCTCAATTTACAACTTTCGCACCATACATTTACTGATTTAGACCATACTTACAGCACTGCGTGCAATACTTTTGTTATTGTACCATTATTATAGTACTCTTTACTATAATTTTAGTACCATGTACCAGAATTTCGTCACAATCTAAAAAAATTTTTTTTAGTTTACGGTACACTGTTATAGAATTTGAGAAAGACTGGAAAGCCGTTCTTCTGAAATGTTATAAACAAGACCACAATTTTTCGTACTATAAATGTATGATTTAGACATAGTTACAGCACTGCGTACAAACTTTTTTTTACTGTATCATTATTATAGTACTCTTTACCGTAATTTTAGTACCATGCAACAGAATTTCGTCGTTGTTTAAAAACTTTTCTTAGTTAACGGTACATACAGTTATAAAATTCGAGGAAGACTGGAAAGCCGTTCTTCCGCAATATTATGGACAAGGCCACAGTCTGTTGCCTTTAAAAAGATTCCCGTCGCTTCACATAAACACTGTCGGTAATATTTTTGGGCTTTATTAGTTCTTATGGTCCTTTTTACGGCATTCAAACGATGACTTTACTTAATGCGATAATTTCATGCTCTAAAACTGTAGGTAACATTACATTAAAAAATTAATATAGGCTACATATAATATGTTATAGAATCGTGTTCACAGACAGCAAAAATCAAGATACTGTTCTCTTAATTTTGTAAATTATTTAAATTATATGGTTTTAAGCTAATTTGTTAGATTAAATTTGTAGTGCGTTAGATACTTAGAACTCATTTTACTCTGATAATTAGAAGAAATTCTAAAAATTCTCGTACGTCTATTTGTACACAGAAAGTTACTTACGTGAAATTATAACTACAGTCTAAAAATTGTAGTTGTAATAATGAAAATTCATCATAATGAACTTATATTTTTCCTACTTAAATACCGTCACATGTAACGGCTTAATTTTTTAAAATAGTAAACAAATGAACGTTTTTTGAATAAATTATTTTAATAAGTTAATGTCAACTGCCAGCACAAAGATTTGAATGTTTGCTGAAAGTTTAAATTCACAGTTTGGTGAAGACGATGCTATAATTGTAGAACTGTGTCATGACTAGAACAGCGGGGTGCATTTGAAGTGGTTCAAACAGTTAAAATCTTAAAAGTGGTACGATGCAGAATTGATTAGTAAACAGTAGTCTCACAAAAACTGAACGTACGGTAGCGATGTTACCGTTTTAAGTTCTCCCAGCAACATATTTTGAAGTTACAATTTTTGACTTTATGAAATAATTCAAATGTCATTGGCTTAAAAATTCAATATACTACAATGAAGAAATACTGTAATCATCCTCGTTTACTATTAAAAATAATAATGATTAGATATAAATAATTCTGTTACCATAGCATTAAAAATTATTCAGTCTGCGAAGTATTTTGAAGGTTTAATCAAGATGGCAGCTGAGTGCTTGTGGTTTGATTGTTCTCCCCGCATCTTTGTATAAGAATACATTGAGATCATCAGGGTGAAGTTATGGCACTACCATTATGTTATCGGTAATGTAATTATTTTCACTGCTGAACTTAAGCGGTAAGTTCTAATAATTTAACTGTGCGTGCTTCGAACAAATAGAAGTGGAAAAATTACAAAAGTTATACTGCTAAAGTTTTTAATTACGAATTATGTAAACTCTTTCCATGTATTTCGAGGGTGGTATCTATGCTATCTTTTTCGATCGCTCTCATACCTGCTATGATTTTCTATAACGGATCATTGCATTTTCGTGTATTATACTTCTTCAGAAACTTACAATTACCAGATTAATTGAAGAGATTTCGTTAACGCTCAACAGCAAGGTTTTCACTGCTGGTGAAGGGAAGTAGAGTCCTTTTACATGTTCCAGCGCAGTACCCCCTTTTGATCTACCAAAATTTAAAATTTATTACATCCCCAAATCTACAGAAAATAGTTAATTTGTCAGCAATTTCCCATTCAGTTAGTTTCAACAAAGTCGCAGTAAAAAGAAAAAAAAAAAATGTTAAAAATTAAAAAGTGCAAATCATCGTAAAATGATAAAAAATAAAAAAATTAATAAAAATATGTATTATAAAAATTAGATTAATTTTTAATTAACAAATTGTCATGTATTCGTTTGTTACCCCAATCTTCCATTCAATTATAAATATAAATTATAATTCAACTATTTGCATCTTTTAAAACTTGACCAGTGAATTTTTGAGAATATGTTTCAGTTAAAATTACTTTAATATTTCTGAAATTATAATTACTTTAGACCAAAACTTTGTTTCCACTATTTTAACCTTATTTATGGGATAAGATTGAGCTATTGTAAGATTTGAAAGTTTCTTAAACCCATAAACGTTGTTAAGTATGTTTAGTGGTGCTTCCATTTATAATGTAAAAATAATAAAAATTAAAAAAATATATAAAAATAAAACAATGTTTGGTGACAGTATATATTATGAAATTATATTAAAATTTTGTGTGTGTTTTTATATTATAATTTAATTTATTTTATAATGTTTTAAACTTTTATATATTTTTAAATGTTTTGTTTTATATCTCTAATGAATTTTTTTGTTATAAATGGAAGCAAAAATTAACGAGAAACTCAAAACTCAATCGAGGCGAAGAAATACAAATGTTAATGCTCGGGATAAATTTAAATTTAAAGGAGACGTTTTTGCAAGAAAAAGAAATAAAACAATTCAAGAGCAATATATCAAATGTGAAACGTGTAAAATTTATTTGAACTCCCCTCGTGAAGAAAAACATGGTAATACAAAAAAAAAAAAAAAAAAAAAAAAAAAAAAAAAAAAAAAAAAAAAAAAAAAAAAAAAA
>PNEQ01133062.1:0-10894 GCA_003012365.1 Medauroidea extradentata | reverse complement strand
GCAAGGTAAAAATTAATCAAAGTTATGTTTAAATAGTCAAAATACTGAAGACTCATCTTACGTTTTTTGTTGTACTGTAATTATTTTTATGAAAGTTATGCTTCTGTCTGACTACGATATGTATGGTAGAAAGGAGGGGCCAAGTATATTTAAGACGAGCAAAGTAGAAATATCTGTTCTGTATATTAGTAATACATTGCTGGTTAATGTAAGTAGGATTATATAATTTTTACGTATGGAATCGTTAAGAATGGTCAGGGTGAGAGAGAGAATTTAGTTAGCGACCAACATCAAAGTCTTTAGCGCTGGAAGAATGGTTAGGTTTTAGTCTGACTGTGAGATAGGAACTTGAAAGGAAATAAAGACGTATTAGAACTGAAATACATATGGAAGAAACTCTTAAATATGTGAAATAATGTATTTGGTTTCAAATTTACATACTATGTACAAAAGCGAATGAAGGAAAGACCTGTAGATTTACACGTATTCATTTTTACTCTCGCTTATTAGTATAACGTATTTTACATACACGTTACGCATCGTATATGATGTCTGTTGATGGCGAAAAATGATTGACTATACAGGACGAGATCTTCCATCTTGAACGATAATAACTCTCAACTACAGGTACCTTACCCTACGAAGAATGATACATGCTACTGGGTGTACCGTAACCTTCTACAGATATGTCCTTCGGTAAGAGGCGTGATGTATTTTCAGAAAGTAAAACGTAGACGAAATTTAAGGTGAGAAAAAAATTTTGGTATCTTGGTTTGCCTTACGAGACAAAATTCAGATTCAAGACATGAACTTATAAGGGATGCTTCCCTTTATCTAACAAACTATATTTTTGTGCTAGCAATGAAATGTGAAATGTATATATGAATGCACTTTAAAATAAAACATGAAACTCGGTAGCAAACATGTTTGCAGGACTGGATATAGGATAAAAGGAAAAAACTTATATTAATAACTGCAGTAAGTATACGGATATCAGTAGTCTGGGAGAGGTGATATTTCAATAGTGAAGAGGTAACATTACCTCCAGTGAAGATGAAAAATATTCGTGTGTGTTCTTACTGCAAGCATGTATTAATGGTAAAATATCAGTATGTGTGCGTGACGTTGGATGACATTAAAGTATTATTCATAGTATGTACCAGTGAGAAAACTAGGATATCTTGATTGGACAAAGCAACAACTAGAAACGGTATACGGGTTAGTATTCGATACGGTATCTTCTCTGTAGCTATACGTCGTCATTTAAGGAAATTGTAACCGTTACGTGTTTAACTTTGTGAGAATCGACGACAACACCTTGATGGCCGGAGTGAATTGAGGAAATCTGAAAATTCGGCCAGTTTTTCCAGTCCGTGTTGCCAAACAAGGAAAGTGTCGTCTACATATCGCAGCCAAATTTTGGGCGGAGTCGTTGTGTTACTTAGTGCCTCTTGTTCCAGACTCTCCATGAATATGTTTGCCATTAAAGGTGAGAGTGAGTTCCCCATAGCCATGCCGTCAGTTTGTTTATAGAAGTCTTCTTTAAACTGAAAGTATGTTGTGGTGACACAGCGTGTCATGAGTTCCATAATGGATGAGATGGGTATGGATGTTCCTTCGCTAAGAGTGCTGTCATTTTCCAGTTTGGAATTCACTATGGCGAGCGTTTCTGCTACTGAAACATTGGTGAACAAACATGAGCAATGACGTATGTCCACAAACAAATAAATTCCAATTGTAAACTTCCATTGAAACAAACATTTAAAAATCTCATACAGGATGTTGTATACATATGTGTGTAATATATATATATATATATATATATATATATATATATATATATAATATTCTAAGAGCTTGCAACAAGAGGACGCTGACGGCAAGGTAATTTTATGCAATTTGAGGGTGCCCTCCCCCCCCCCTTATTATTTTTATGAAAGAAGGTTTCGCGGCTGAATTTTTTACACTTTAAAGATCTCACTAACACCTACAAAATTGTAATTTTACTCCTACCCTTTTTTTTTAATTTTGACCAACAACTATTTTTAAATTCCATTTTCAACAGCTCATATCTCCCGTAATATTCACTTGTCTTTAAAGTCCCTTATATAATATATAGTGTCTGCTTACTTTTTCATGAAGCATCTCCTCCAGGAGTTTGGATTATTGATTTACTTACACGCTGTGTATATATATATATATATATATATATATATATATATATATATATATATATATACACACACACATACAGAATGTTATTGAACAACACCGACCAACTCCGGCAGGTGATTCCTTATGAGAACAAGCACAAATTCTATTATGAATTTTTCACCTAAACTTAATATTAAGGTAGTCATGGGTCTCAGAATATCAACATTTATAATCATATTTACCCAAAATATCGAAAACTATATTTTCAGTATTGCTTAATGCTGTTGGGACCTTCAAACCAACAGCAAATACAACTTGGTACCTTCCACCCTTATGAAAATAATAGGGGTGGCTACCTTCTAATTGCATACAACTATTTTATCGTCAGGATTTTCGTACATTTGAAGATTATTTATTGAGAAATGAGACCTGTGTAACAAAAAATGTCCTCTTGTTGCAACTGTCTAGGACATACCGTTTATGCTCAAAACACACTTGAATATTCGCGCAGACATACAGAGCCTAGAGCATAAGCTAACCTGCGAACATCCATGTTATGTGTGCAGCGTGCAGATGACAGTGGACATTCACAGTAAACAACAAGTACAATAACGTCAAAGTCGCAGATCAGTTAGTTTCTAGCATTCTGCGTACATATCGTAGCAGTTGTGTACGAAAATGGCAGGTCCCAGGCAGCTGAAACGAGTGTAATTGATATTGTGTTCGTCATGCTGATAATAAACCAAACACGAATAGCTTATTGAGGTAATATTTGAAAAAGAAATGTAACAATAACAGTACAGTGTCGATATCAATGTTGTTTCTCTAAACCGTGTCATGTTTCGTTTCGGATGGGAAGGTGTAGGTAAATCGCCCACCCCTTTACTGTTATATAATTGTCTATGTTTCTCTAGAATATGTTTCTTAATTGAGGACTTAACATTCAGAAGGGGCTAAGTACCATTTTCGACAAAAATGAGTTAGATACATAGAAAGGTGCCAAAACATTAGGTCGAAGACATATCTAAAGTGCTATCTCCTAGTGATAGTCATGCTCACCGTACAACAGCACAATTACATGGTTGGAGTAACATCAACGCATTCTAGTTCATTGAATAAATATATATTGATGTTCATAAGTGTTTTGTATTGATTACTGTTCGATTGCTCCTATTTACTACTTTCCTATTGTTAAAAATATGTGAACCAATTTGGATAATTCCTTGTTCATTTGATTGTCGCAATATACTGTTTTCGTCATTATCTCGAAACTTACCTTTTGGCACTTAGCCCCTTATGTGTGTGTCTCCATATTCTAGAACTATAGCAATACCGTTTGCCTCAAACCAAGTTTCATTATTTTTATCAATAATTATTAAAACTTTTTTATCGTTGTAAAAAGATGTATTATTTTATACGTCTAGAAACCTATCCATATTGTTCTAATTAATATGATACGGTCTGCTGTTACTCTTTCTAAAAGTTTATTTATATAGTATACATTTCAATAAATACAGTTTTTTATTACATGTTAGACCATCCAAATTGGGCGGTCTTAAATTTCTTATTAAATTTTTAATAAAACAGTGCGTGGGTGTTTATTTAAAAATGTGAGCAAATCACTCACATTTATATTATTCTGTTGTTTTTTATGTATTTACCTAACGTGGTTTCCAATTTTTTTTTATTTATAAATTCTAAAATATCACCGAATTCCTATGCTTTAAAACAAGCGGCATTATTTTTATAAATAATCACTTACATTACTTTTTAACTAATTGAAAGAGTACAAATCTTTAATAAACGAAATATTGTTCATATTAAATGGTATACTGTCTAAAATGTAAAAAATATACACCAAGTGATAATATTTCGGAGGAACTAACAAAAAATAGAAAAAAATATTGAAATATATTTGTAAATGTTGTATAACTAAAAAATATATATTTATGAGTAGAAACATTAAACACGAAATTACAAATGAAATTCATAAACTAGCTCGAAAAAATTATCTTAGAAGAGCTGTTCTATCTTTCGGAATAGATGATCTTCGGCAAGCTGATTTAGTGAAAATGAATTCAGAATCTTTTTAAAAAATATAGACAAAATTAACAAAGAATTTAAGTATATGTTAACAGTTATTGATTTTTTTTAATTTGTATGGACAATACCAATTAAAGGTAAAACAGGTGAAAACGTTACAATAGCATTTGAAAGTATTTTAAATATACTGAAAAGTATATTAAATAGTCTAAAGCCTGAAACTGGTAATGGTAAAGAATTTTATAACAAAATATTTCTAAAGTTGGTGAGTGATTACAATATAACACATTAATCAACATATAGTGAAAAAAAAACTAGTGCTGTTGAGATATTTAATAGTACTTTAAAGGAGAAAATGTGGTAGATGTTCACTATACAAGGAAGCTATATATTGATAGATATATTACTAAAATTAAAAAAGGATTACAATAAAACAGTTCTTGGAACGATTAAAATGAAACCTGTCGGTGTAAAAGAAAGGAATAAAGCTATTTTCATCAATATGTATGAAAAAAAGAGAAAACCCACTAAACCATAATTTGCAATTGGAGATAAATTTCGCATAAGTAAAGCTATAAATTGCTTGAAAAAGGATCTACACCTAATTGGTCCTCTGAAATATTCGAAGTAACTTAAGTATTACACACACGAACCCAACCACATACAATATTAAATATTAATTGCAAAATGAACTAATTAAATGTATGTTTTATGAACCAGAGCTTCTTAAAACTAAATACGATAGAGATTATTTGGTTGAAAAAATTTTGCGTAAAAAAGGAGATAGAGTGTTAGTTAAATGGTTAGGTTTTGATATTATAATTATTCATAGATAAATAAAAATATTTTTTTTTATAATTGTTTATATAAAACGGCGGAAAAATAATTGAGAGCTACGAACGTCAGACGTTTCCGCCAACTGATCAAACTAAAAATAATTAAATAAATACAATAAATAAGAGGACTGAGTTTGACATACGAATAAGGGATGCATTTTCACATCCGAACGAAACTTATGTAAATTAACAGTTTAGACTGTAACGATACAAACAACAAATATTCAACTATCGATCATTGTGATAGTTCCAGTTTTCAAAAGTATAAAGTTCTAAGAATGGAAATATTATTGAAATTACTGATAACCCTGGAATAACTTCAACTATGAAGCACACATTTCTAGCATCAACATCATAATCGTCATATTTGCAGTTAGCTATGGTATAAAAAGTTCGTGGAGTAGAAAATGTTTACTTTCTCAAAGCAGATAAACACATTGAAATTATCTATCCATTGAAATATTTATCTAAAATTATCAGAGATTGTAATGACATTTATTGGAAAGTTGCTATAAAATTACATTCATACGCGATTCTAACGACGGTAATCCTGTTTAGAGACTACCTAAATTAAAAACTTATAGATATGTATACAGTATTTCCGGTGCTGGTAAAGTTATTATTGAAAATATGGAAATGTTAAATACGAAACTAAGTATGGAGACGGAATTAAATCTAAACGTTACAAAAATCCGAAAATTCCGATTAGCTTGAATTATTAGCAACGCATTCTAAAACCTGTACAAACTTGAGTTAATATAATAGAGCAGTTTAATTCGATTCAATGCGATACCACAATAAAAAAGTGTAAAATATAGGGAGGCATGAAAGATTTTAGCGGCGGTAATAAAATGCACTCTATTCGATTCATTGGGAAATATAAATTATTTTAACAAAATAATAATTTTACATTTTTACTTTTTAAGTGTTTTTCATTGACGCTTGATTCATAATATTTTTACAACTATTACGTCTAGTATATTTTTTTTTGCCTCTTATAAAAATATCATTATCAAATTTGAATACATTCCAAACATTTGTCATTTTGTCTCAAGTTTCTCACACTTTAATCTGTCCTTATTTTAGTAGATGATATTGGCCGGTTCTAGGACACGAAACTTTTTTGTATCAAATTTTTCATTTCCAGGGTGGCAATTTTTCCCTTCTATATTAATATTGTCGTTAATTTAACATTTCTATAATCACCATATTGTTTAAGAATTTAATTTGCTTTAAAATTCCAGAGGGGTCTTTTCCAGTAACCCCCTGCTAAATAAATACAATAGTGAATAAAACATTAAAAAAAAATTTCTCCTCCTCTGAGTAACAACAATAATGAATAAGAAACAATATTTTATTAAATAAGGAATCCAAATATTTTCAAGTCAATTTCCTAAATTTAAACGAAAAAAATTGATCTGAAAAACGTGTTTTGTCCTAGAACCTACAAATATCATAGACTTAAGTTCAAAGAATTTCCTTGTAATTTGATTTAAATTACTTCAACTTCAAATCCTGTTCCGATAACACAAGTCCATCTCTTAACATTCAGTACTACACGCTTCTCGAATACCACCTTTAAGAGGATATGATACATTATGTATTGTTAACATACGTTTATTAAGATTTTCTGAAATTCGTTCGTCAAAATACAGGGTGAGTTTGAATTCAACCGTCAAACTTTGTGGGTTTATTCCTTATGCAATATAAGGTAGGGTTTATATTTAACAGTTTGGCCGGAAAAAGCATATTAAGGGCGTTACAAACACGTGAAAATGGATGTGCAGAATCAATTTTAATGAACCCATCGAAAACTGCTGGAGGTATCGCAAAAAGCATAAAGATATGTGTTGGAGGATACAAAGGCTTGTTTTCTGACGACATGATATTGGTACGAATCAACCCCCTTTGTAGGAAAACGGGGCATGCGAGATTGTGATCGTATGGCATTTCGTACCCGCAACGTTGTCTAGTGGTTTCATGCCTGTTTATGAAAGAACATTGCTAAACAACAAAAATGGTAACCTTGGTAAAATACCCTCCGGCCAACCGTTTCTCCAGAAACAATGACCGGCGTATCTGCAGGTAGATTGGAATGGTGTTACCCAACGCCTGTTTGGTTATGCAACTAATCAAGCACTGCTACTACAGGGGTGGCGGTGGTCAGGCGGCCACATCTCTTCACACCAACGTAGGCGATGCGGGTTCGATACTCGATGGGGAGCATATGTAATATTCAATGGCCGCGTCGGTAAAATGCCCTCCGGCGAAATGTGTCAGCAAATCTGCGACCGTAAGTGGAAAACTTATAATGGCATGCTGTGGAGTCGAATGCGGTACATGTGACGTTTGAACACTGTTTTCCAACAGTGCAGGAAAACACTGGTTGTATTCGTGTTTGTGAAGGTGGAGGCCGTTCTCTGCGTCGTTATGGAACGTCATTCGTGGCCCGAACTCCCCGAAATGCGTCTTGTATATGGTGAGGTGGGGGCTAATGTACGAGCAGCACAACGATTGAACAGAGAGCGATATCCGAACAGAAGCCAGCCACACACACACAATGTTTACGACACTGCACCGCCGGTTGCGGGAGACTGGCCACATGGATGTGACGAGACCAAATGTTGGGCATCAGCGCCGTGTACGAATGGTACGTACCGAAGAACAAGTGCTGCAAATTGTTGAAAACAATCCAACAACCAGTACGCGTACTGTCGCCAAGTGGCTTAACATCAATCACCGTACTGTTGTGCAGGTATTGAAAGAACAGATGTTGCATCCATATCATTTGCAGAGGGTGCACAGCATTGGGCCGGCCGTCTTTCCGAGACGACGCCGTTTTGCAGAATGGTTCCTGCACCAAGTACAGGTGGTACCTGGTTTTGCAAGAACATTCTCTTTACTGACGAGGCATTCTTCCAACGGTATGGCATATTAAATTCCCGCAATAGCCATGTCTGGCCAGATGTTAATCCATATGCCACATTTACCCGCAGTCGCCAGCAGCGATTCGGCATCAATGTGTGGGCTGGTATAATTGATGATGTGTTAGTAGGGTCGTACCTACTTCCACCTCGCCTTGATAGCCACAGGTATCTTGTGTTCCTACAAGAAACTCTTCCGGAGCAATACGGTGCCCCAGCCCATCATGCGCATATTGTCCGCACGTACCTGAACAACGCATTCCCTGACCGATGTGTCGGCAACGGTGAACCCATTGCGTGGCCTGTAAGTTCACACGACCTTAACCTGTTGGACTTTTTTGGGAGCTGATGCGGGGCTACTTGTAAGAGACCCAAGTGGTAAGTGAAGAAGATCTAGTTGGGCAGATCGTCACCGCAGCTGGCAACATTTCCGACAGGCAAGTTGTCTTTACAAGTGTCCAGCAAAACATGGTGCGTCGCTACGAACGGTGTGTGTAACATGGAGGCCGTTTAATCGAGTCATTCTCGTAGGTGTCAATGAGTAAATAAAATGGACGGACACACATGTACGCTTCTCCCTTACACCGCTGGACTCGTATGTGGTAGCGGTAAGGTAGAGAGATGTGAGTGGCTTTGAACAGCAATGGTTGTCGAGCCGTTTGGGAAAGAGGGTGAACAATGTGTGTATGGAACAACGCCAGTATGTAAGGGTGGGGGTAATGGGTAATCCCCGAGTCAATCTACCGACCAACGACATTTTTCACATGTGGCACACTGAGGTGATCCCACCGGGTATCGAACCCGCATCGCCTACGTTGGTGTAAATAGATGTGGCCGCCTGACCACCGCCACCCCTGCAGTAGCAGTGCCTGATTAATTGCATAACCACACAGGCGTTGAGGAACGCCACTCCAATCTACCCGCAGATACGTCGGCATCAAACCACGAGACAACGTTGCGGGTACGAAATGCCATACGACCGCAATCTCGCATACCCCATTTTCTCACAAAGGGGGTTGATTCGTACAAATATCATGTTGTCAGAAAACAGGTATTTGTATCCACAAACACATATCCTTATGCTTTTTGCGATACCTCCAGCGGTTTTCGATGGGTTCATTAAAATTGATTTTGCACATCCATTTTCATGTGGTCGTAACGCCCTTAATATGCTTTTCCGGCCAAACTGTTAAATGTTAGGGGTGGGCGAATATGAAAATTTCATTTCGAAGCGAATTCGAAGCGAATATGTTGAAATATTCACGAATTCGAATCGAATATCGAATCGAATATCAAGAAAATTGAATTTTTTTAACAAATATACAATGTAAAACAATTTACACTGTTAGGAACTTACCTTGAAGGCTAATTATAAATTGAGTAAAAAATGAGAGTTTTGTAGTGATTTGCAAAAAAAAATGTTTTTAGTGGAATTATTATATGTAATTGCTCAGGATGTTGTTTCAGATGATTCTGTAGGGTTGTAGTGGTACCTAAAAGTATCACAAAATCCCAAAAAAATTCAGTTGGTATTATAAAACTTAACAGACCCTAAAATCGTATATATTTTTAGTTACTTTATGAAGCACCTGTTGGAATTTTGAATATTTTCTTGCATATTTTGCATGTTTCTTTATTACCGCTGACACTTTTAGTAAAAAAATAATCAAATAGTGGTCATGGATTTTTGACAGGTGGCCCAGTATTCAGATCTGAAGTGCTTGGCTCCATTAGGTGATTTTAGAAAATTGCAAAAATAGTTTTCCAGGTTGTCTACTTCTACGTAGTGACATTCGTTACTTTGTATTCACGAGGAGCTTATGGAAACCTACCTGGAATATTCCTGTTGGGTAGCATTGGTCACGTTATCCTTTTGTGCTGCTATAATATTGGTATGTAGCATTAAAATCGCGTACAAGTAATAACAA
Organism: Medauroidea extradentata; assembly: GCA_003012365.1. Classification (NCBI taxonomy): domain Eukaryota; kingdom Metazoa; phylum Arthropoda; class Insecta; order Phasmatodea; family Phasmatidae; genus Medauroidea; species Medauroidea extradentata. The sequence continues at coordinate 1,009 of PNEQ01133062.1, read as the reverse complement.
TTTATTCCATACCTGAATTACGTACTCTGGCAATATTTTTATTTGATAAACTGCTCCAGACTTCTTTTTCAATAAAAATAATACGATCCGACATCGTATTTTCCGTGAACATGCATTCAAACTACCTTATAATATATTTTCTATTATTTACACATGCGGGAGTGTTTGTTTACGTTTTACGCGCGCTTTCCTTTGTATCGTCTGCTTGCTGCTATCTACACTGCTCCAATCAACGCATGACGTTTCCGACCGATTTACTCTCTATCGCGTAGATACGAAGTAGTTTCCGTAAGTGCGTACTGATTTCGTCTGAATACCGCATCTCTGAACGTGGTCGCAATATGGCCATGGTCATTACATGATCGACACACAACTTCATTTGCAAAAATGTCAGTGGGCCAGCAGCATTACATTTGTTTTTAACTGATCCGCCTCTCGTGTTGGGTAAATTTAAATTATTACTTTGAAGTGCATAAATAATTATGCACTGCACCGGTACGTTTCCTTAGTGCATGTGCTATGACACGGTGGCTGTTGGCTGTATGGCTTCCGACTAAGGCCGCTCGAAATGGCGCACTTGATGTAAACATGGATGGATGTAAACTATAGACACGGCCTAGGCTGTTTGTTTCCTTTCTAATAACGGCTTGCATCGCATTGAGTGCAATTTCACGACCATTTAGTTTAAAAATATTCTGCTGCGTAATCTACAGTAATCACTGTAAGTTGTATTTAGGTACAAATTGATATAGCAGATGTTGTTGCTACAAAAATTAGCAGCGTTTAACGAAAGTTTCGAAGATTAAACACCTCGGGCTCTAAACAAAAATTATTTAAAGATGTGGTTTCCCTATTGTTTGAACGAAATTAGTTGTTGACGGTTTAGTTTCGGCCGTTTTGGCTGCTTTGTATGTACGCTATTAAGGTTATGTTTTCATGGTCCACTAGCCAATGTGTGTGGTTAGTTTCAAATAAAATCTTTGAACGTTTATAATAACGTGAATTCGAC
>PNEQ01133061.1:0-20452 GCA_003012365.1 Medauroidea extradentata | reverse complement strand
TAGCGAACTGGACTCCTGCTGTCACTGAAAGGTTCAGCTGCGGTAGATTTCTCTACCCTCAACACCACTGCAAGCTACAGCTCCAGGCCCGGAAGACCAGCGACCGCCGGATCCCTTCCAGAAGCGCCCATCACGACCGTGAAAGCCTTCTACGCCAGCTGTCCAAGCTTCGCCAACCAAGAGCCGCTTTCCGAGGCGTTGTCACCTGCATCAACGACTCTCCTCACGGAAGCTAATGCTCTTCGGTTCTCTCCTACACGCCCTTCAGGCTTTCTAGGCACAGGGTGTTTCAGCTACCATTGTTGGCGTATGCCAATAAACCACACAGCATATCATTCCTTTCTTTTCTTCACGCATCATACCCTTCCATTGTTGAGAAAACCCATCCGCCTGCAAGACACCTGGGACCCTTGCATCCCATAGGATCGCACCGGGAGTTTGAAATCGGGTCGTCTTAATCTACGACTGGGAGGAGGCATAAGCCGCGCGCCTTCCAGATTTTCTACATTACGCCCTCTGGAGGTAGCACGACTACACTGTGTTCTTTCCGAGTGGTGTCGGGTTTTCTTTGACTTGACTGGGAGAGGTGAAAAGGCATAGGGATGTGCTGAGGCGCACTTCTAGCGCTCCTCGACAAGTCTGCCTGCCCAGCGCCAACAATAGAGCCGTCACATTAAGGCTTTTCATGCCACAACGAGCGATCCTACGGGATTCCAGTTTCCAGCAAGACGCTAGCCGTAGCACCCTATCTTCTTCTGAACCACAGTCAGGCTATACCTAAGAGGTCAGGTAGGAAGTTGAGGGCCCGACAGGAGTTTGCCAGGTTGGTACAGAAGGCACTGGAGGTTAGGGATCCGGAGACAGGAGTGTATTAGATCCAGAGGGAGGTTTCCGCCGCCATTCGATGAGGCACACCCCTCAACGGCCACGCCATTGTCCGGCTGGCGCTACAGTCCCCTGGTAGATCAGCCTGTCTTAGCACCCCCTCCCCGACACCCATTTCCGTCTCCACCCCATCCTCGCCTTGTGAAACCTCATCCGATGCAACTCCTTACCCAGGCACTTCCGTGCTATCCTGTCCGGGGCATCAGCACCCCATTGTTGCCACTTCTTTCCTTCCACCTTCGGCTACACCTACTGTGGAAGAACAACCTCCAGTGCAGCGCTAGTTTCCCTCGCTGTAATAGCCTTTACTGTGTGGGGAGAGTCAGACGAGGAAGACAGCGGTCGACGCTTCGGGAGTGCATCCTGGGAGTGGAGCACGCCGCCATCTAGCCATCGCGCCCTCGCCGACAGACTACTCACGCCGAGAGTTTTCGGCTTACCACCGTGACCTGCACCGCCCAAAACCTCACCCCCATCCACGACAACCTTGCATCTAAGACAACATTACAGCCACGGACAATAAGTATTCTTTACTCATATATGAGATAACCATAGCAAAGTCATGTTAACTAAGCCAAATTACAGTAACTACAATGGAAAACTGAATGGATAAGGCAGTGTTTTACCTGTCAAAACATTTGAATTACAGTGTACAGTATTATAAATAAATATAAAATTATGATAAATTTGAGAGGGTAAAAAGTTTCTGTACAAAAAATCAGAAATATTTTTTAGCAAGCAAAGCACTAGTTAAGAGAAATTCTTGTATCTTAAATAAAAGTGCAATCATAAAGCTTCAGAAAATACTAAGATACAGTTAACATACAATAAATTCATACCATCGTATGAAACTACTGTACTTAGTATAGATCAGGCACGATAAAGTGAGCACTAAAGATTAAACCTTCGAAAAAAATCAGTAACTGTTACTGCACTTAATTCAGCATTACCAATGAATAGTCACACTTCTCGTATGATTGGCAGTGAATTACCACACGTAGTTCCTTGTATTCTGTAAGTAAATATACCCATATTGAAATAAAACTAACGGAAATAGATATACACTAGACCCCCGATTTTACGAACCCTGGATTTAACAAAGGTAGCGATTTTACATATACACTCTCAAGAACCCTCGATTAATAACAAAATTCTATGACAAAAAAAAATATTGTAAGGAATTACATTGATAATGATTTTAAAATACATTATCTAATTCACGGCACTGAAATATGAATTGTAGAGTTGCAGTTATTATTTGGTAACTCACAATATTAAAAATAAAACCGAAATAGTGAAAATTCGTTTAAAAATGTGGCAGTAACTGCTTAAAAACCTCGCGCCGCCGCCTGTGCCAAGCCGGCCAGCCTACTGTCTTTGCAACTATGACGTATTAGGATCTAAATGGAGACCATACCACAGATGTTGCATGTGCATATGCTCATTTAAATGTAGTACGGCCTCCTTCTATGCTATTTCTCCATGTCTCCAAGTCTTATATACTCTCGCCTTGCACCAAATGTGTTAACGTTTTTACACGAACCCAATAAATAATAGCGTGAAATTATTTTTCCTTCACTGGGGTAACACTGTACGTACTTAAAACAATTAACGTAACGCATAATTTGCTTTAATAGTGCGTTACAGCATGTCGTAAAATGTGCATTTCACAAGCAAGAGCGAGCACGATGGTCACGCTATCTATTCCTCTCTTGTAGAAACAATGGTCTCCACCCTGGGTATATCGAACTTTGGAAATAAATATGATGTTCGTGTATTGCGTAATCTCTGAATTTATAATTGTTTTTTACATAATATACTTATACACGTAATTTTAGACATTTTTTATATGTCACAAAATGACGTTTTTTGGCTTGTTGAACGTTGGTATATGCTACCGTGCTGCTATCTATCTGTCATATTGTGAACGTTCATACAGTTGCGCTATCTGTCCTCCCTGCATGCTACTTCTATCGACGTTCGCGTACTTAGTATCAAACATCGAAAAATTGTTTTAACGTCAATGAACAAATAAATCCACTTTTTCCTTCTTTCTTTGGTGAGTAATTTACATGCGCATTGTGCATTTGTATGTAGTGAATGCCTACTTTCTCCGACGCTACAGAAGTCGGGCTATTCATTCGCGAGAAGGCACTTGATTTTCTCATTTTTTGGGGGGACAAAGGTTGGTCATATCTACTGTTTAGCAATGTTCTTTTGATTGTAAGACGTCTGTCTATTGATATAAATTTATATTTCAACAATCGCTTGCCTTATTTTTCTGTTAAAACGCTACGGAAATCATGCTATTCGCTCACAAGAAGGCAATCGCGAGCTCGGTTTTCTCACTTTTTTTGGGGATAAGGGACTGTCATATCTACTGTTTAGAGGTGTTCTTTTGATCGTAAGACGTCGGACCATTGATATAAATTTATATTTCAACTATCACTTGCTTCATTTTTCCGTTAAACACTACGGAAGTCAGGCTATTCACTTGAGAGAAGATTCTTGGAAGCTCGGTTTTCTCATTTTTTTTCGGACAAGGGTCGGTCATATCTACCGCTCAACTTCGTGACGTCTGACTACTGATATCCAATTTATGTTTTTATGTTTCTATTATTAAATCAATTAATTTTCTGCAAAACGCTACAGAAATCGGGCCCAACTAGAGCCACTTAGCAGAAAAAATGGAATTCAAATTTTTTATGTTGGTGTTGGGGGGGGGGGGGAAATAGGCTGCTATCAATTTTATGAAGGCGGCGATTTTGTGGATGTGATACGAGGAACTGTGAATATTAGTAAAATCTGGGATCTAGTGTATTAATATTTTATATGATTGATAACTTTTTTTTTTTTTTTAAGACTGTAAGACTGTTCGCTCCGCAACCAGCTGATCAAGCTTCCCCGTCTTCCTTCGTTCCCCTCTCTAGCCTAGCTGCCCTTGAAATGTAGGTCACTGACACTGAACAGATGCGACTGCGTGCGACTGCCTCGTCGCTCACGATATGTTACCACCATCCTTTATTATCATTCTTTAAGTGAAAAGCACTGTAACTAACATGACGTACGTTTTATAATCTACTGTGTTTAGATGTGCACATATGTACATAGTTACCCTAACAACACAACACAAAATAAATTATGATTTTACACTGCAGGAAACGGAATGTAAAAAACGCAAAGAAAAAAAAAAAAAGAAACGATGCCTGTTTACCAGAATTAATCACTGTCACTGAAGTCGGGAGTACGTGGCGCGAAGTGCCTGTGTACTGCTTGTGCCGGCTGTCGTATCATTCTCTTCAGTGCGTGTCGTCGTAGAGGCGGGAATTTTTGTAAACATGTCTGTCAGGCGTTGTTTTAATTTCGGCTTCTCACTTATCAACTGCTTTTGTATCACGTACAAAGACATGATTTGTTGTTCCGTGCAATAGCTGTGCTGCTGCATGCCGGCTATTAAACCTTCCACATATTCTAGACACTTTTCCTGCACAATTGTTGCGGGCAGTTTTTCATCTTCACTGCTGTCTTCATTATTTTCTGCGCCTGTTACCGATTCAATAATTTCCTGGTCGGTAAAATGATGAACAACAGGGAACATCAACGTCAACATGAAGCCACTCTAAAACCTTTTCTTCAATGAGGCCTAAGTCATTAACCTCAGGATTGATGATACACTTAGCGTACTGCAACAATGTGTTCACAGTTTTTGTCTCGAACCATTTGAAGTCCTCAAGTTCGGTTTCTTCATCCTCTATTACATTGCTTTGTGTGTTCCCGCCGCATTTGAACACCCTAGAACTGTGACGCGATCTTTACAATCTTTCATTCCGCTGTGCTGTTCATCGGATGTACACAGGCTCGATCGTGGCATGCAACGCCAGTAGAGTGCCGTTTCATCTGCGTTATATATTTGCTCAGGAGAAAGTTTTTCTTCAGAAACTAATTTCACGAAATCACAGACGAACTTTTCTGCTGCTTTGGTGTCAGCAGAAAGAAATTCACATTTCAGCTTGAAAGCTGAAATGCCATGGCGTTGCTGGAATCTGTACAACCACCCATAGGAGTAGTCGCACGTGAATGGCAACTTGAGTTCAGCATGAAACAATTTTGCTTGTTCCATTAATAATGTACCCGAAATAGCAACACCTTCACTAGGGTTTGTCGAAACCACTCCATCTGCACTTCTACTCAATCAAATTGTTTTACGAATTTCCACTGTTTTACTTGATTGACTATCGGCATAAAACTTGCAAAGTTCGTTCTTATGTTTTTATATGTCGGGCAGAGTGGTTCTGCCTATTACGTAACACAAACACAGTGATTTAACTGATGCACCGGCATCCAATTTTTTTTTAAATGTCCACTTTGCCTTTAATAGACAACACAACATTTTTACGTTTCTCACTCGAACCGGAACACAAATTTGTTCTTTTTGTAAACATTGCGAGCCGCGATACAAACAATAAACTGTAATGAGATTACAGATGACAATGTCATTTTATTTTTACTCTCTTTTTACTCTGTTAATTTACTTTGTGCAATGGAAATGTGTAAGTTAATGTTACTAATCAGTGATGAAAAACTTTTTTAATTTCAGAGAAATACTATAATAATTTTATTAAATTACAAAAGCCCCGTAAGTCTTTGTTAACATGATGATCAAAATTTGACTTAATTTTAATAAGCATAATTTTATTTGGAGTTTTAAAAACTATAATTTCAGCTTTCCTATGAATGAAAGTATTGGAATATTGACGTGGTTTTGGCGGTGAAAGTCCCACGTTGGTGGGCCAAAACCTCTTGATGCGTTTGTGGGCTTTTGATGCCTCATGCACCTGTTGGGGAACGGGTACTCTGTCAGCGAGGGCACGATGGCTAGGTGGCGGCGTGCTCTACTCCAACGATGCACTGCCGAAGCGTCGACCGCCGTCTTTCTCGTCTGACTCTCCCCACCTCGTAAAGGCTATTACAGCGAGGGAAACTAGCACTGCACTGGAGGTTGCGCTTCCACAGTAGGTGTAGCCAAAGGTGGAAGGGAGGAAGTGGCAACAATGGGGTGCTGGTTCACTGGACGGGATTGCATGGAAGTGCCTGGGTTAGGAGTTGTGTCGGATGGGGGTTCAAAAGGCGAGGATGGGGTTGAGACGGAAACGAGTATTGAGGAGGGGATGCTAAGGAAGGCTGATAAACCAGGGGACTGTAATGCCAGCTGGACAATGGCATGGCCGTTGAGTGGTGTGCCTCGTCGAGCGGCGGTGGAAACCTCCCTCTAGATCCAATACACCCCTGTCTCAGGATCCCTAGCCTCCAGTGCCTTCTGTACCAACTTGGCAAACTCCTGTCGGGCCCTCAACTTTTTACCAGACCTCTTAGGCATAGCCTGACTGTGGTACAGAAGAAGATGGAATGATAAGGCTAGCTGATTGTTGGAAACTGATATCCCGTATGATCGCCTGTTGTGGCATGCAAAGCCTTAATGCGGCGGCACGATTGTTGGCGCTAGGCAGGCGGACTTGTAGAGGAGCGCTAGAAGTGCACCTCAGCACATCCCTAAGTCTTTTCACCTCTCCCAGTCAAGACAAGACCCGACACCGCTCGGAAAGAGCACAGTGTAGTCGTGCTACCTCCAGAGGGCGTAATGTAGAAAATCTGGAAGGCTCGCGGCTTACGCCTCCTCCTAGTCGTAGGATGATTATGACGACCCAATATCAAACTCCCTTTGTGATCCTATGGATGGGTTTGTTAACAATGGAAAGGTAGGGCGAGTGAAGAAAAGAAAGGAATGATGTGCTGCATTGTTTATTGGCTTATACCAACAATAAAACTAAAACACCCTGTGCCTAATAAAAGCCTGAAGGGTGTGTAGGAAGGAACCTAAAAGCACTAGCTTCCGTGGGGAGAGTCGTTGATGCAGGTGACGACACCTCGGAATGTGGCTCTTGGTTGGCGAAGCTGAACAGCTGGCGTAGAAGGCTCTCACGGTCGTGATGGGCGCTTCTGGAAGGGATCTGGCGGTCGCTAGTCTTCCAGGCCTGGAGCTGTAGCTTGTAGTAGCGGTGAGGGTAGAGAATTCTACCGCAGCTGAACCTTTTTCAGTGAAAGCAGGAGTACTGCTCAGAGAGAGTAGCAAACAGGTCGCTACTCGGAGACGAACTGCTCTTAGTGGCAAGTAGATTGCGACTACTGAGTGGCGAGTGGATCGTGACTGTACTGTGCGATGAGACAGCTGGCTCTTCTGGAAGGGGTCCGACGGTCGCTGGTCTTCCAAGCCTGGAGCTGTAGGTTGGTTGCAGCTAAATTGCTACCGAGTGGCGAGTGATCGCGACTGACTTCGGTGGCTCGTGCTCCCTCTTTTATATCCTTCTTGGGGTGGTCTGTGGTGATTGGCCGGCCACTCGCCTAATGAGAGAGGGCTCAGGCGCGAGGGGGTGGTCCTTCCTTCCTCTGTGGTCTCTGTGCTGTGGGTGGAGTGTCTACAGGAGGCACGACGCCTCGTAGGAAAAATATGTTAAATTATCCTTACCCAGAGTTTTTGTGAACGAAGGATAACTAAGGATGGGTTAGGTAGGCTTTATATGCATGATTTGGTGTCAGGTTATAGTGCACTCACGTATGCAGGAGTAATAAGGGTAGGAAAGATTAACAATGGGTGTGGGAATATGGAACAGGCAGGATGAGGCGGCGGCTTCTAAGCTCAAGACGCTGCGAGCATGTGTCAATATTCAGTAGAATATACAGTTGAGGTAAACAGTATCACCGGAGTTTGCTTGCTCCTAGCATAGGGAGTTTTTCAAATTCCTCTTTGATGATTGTTTGAAGTGACGCTATCAGCGGCGTCCTTTTAGCTTCTTCCCGACTCCCATGCGAGCTAGACGTATGCAGCAGGGGATCTCCTGTGACGCCTGTTCCTGCCGCTGTCGTAATTTGAGGGACTCGAGGGAGCCAAGTCATAAAATAGGGAGCTAGACTATTAAATGTATTAAGCCATTTTAAGTAGGCTGTGTTTTGTCCTTTTTTTTTTCTCTGAGAGTCTGTAGTGACCATCACGGCATCGTGGGATACGAACTGTAAGACTGACGCTTACTATCTCTTTTTTTTTATCCTTGTTTTGTGGCTCAAATTTTATTGAACTTAAAATATGTAAAACTTATAAAAGTTTTAAGCCTCCGGGACAGTTTCAACTACTTTTGTTCCACACTACTTATTTTGACCAAATTTGCTTCAAGAAGTGTCTAAATTATATCCAAACTGTTTGGAACTTCTACTACCAAACTGCGATACTGAATTTAATTTTGATACGTCACCCTGTAGCCTATCCAGTGATCCTTTGTGTAGTATCTCAAGCATACCCCTCGATTAACTAGCCGAGAAACTCATTAGTTTTTGAGCTGAATTTCGAACCTACTGATTTTATTTTATAACTCCAGAACACGTAATTGATGAATGTGACGTCTTATATATTTTTGGCAGTATATGGAGTAAGCCAGTGAAATGTGTGGAGACAGTAATTTTTCATACTAAATACCACAACAGCCTGTATTGGGATGGCACCTATTTTCTTTTCTTTTCTTTTCATTCTAATACACAACAAATCAATATTATCTTAATTCAAATAGTTTTTAATGAGTGTTATTTGTGTAGTGATTTGGCCTTTCTAAGTGTCTTCTGGTAATTTATATATTTTATTTGCAAGTACTATATGTGTATGTCACGTTGCTAACGTCCATGTGAGGTTTGTTGTATCACACGCATCTGAGTTAGTTTCTACTTACCAGCGTTCCACACTATCATCTCTAGTAGACATTACACAACCACATACATTTACCTTCACATCATCATTACAAACGTTCAAAATTATCCCACGAGCAAGTTACACCAACTGTTTATATCACGCGCAAGATAGACACCGCTTGGAAAACAGCCGGTACTTCCCTGTGTTTGTCAGCGGGGAAGGTGAGGAAGGGGGAAGAATGAGGGGAATAATCGCTGCCTGCCTGCCTACCCATCCACCACCACCCTTCCCCTGCCCCTTGCCGCTCGCTGCTCGCTTTGTGACCGGCACAGTGCACACTGCAATGGCGTGCTGGCATGCTAATCATACTGCATGTTTGTACATATTAATGGGCATGTATTCACATTTATTACACAGAGAAAAACGATTCGGTTAACTGAAAGTTCGGTTAAAACAGAGTCAGATAAACGGGGGAGGAGTGTATTACAAACTAGGGAAAAAAATTTACTCACATGTTTTCCATTACTCTGCTTAATATAACTCGGTGAAATGCAATGGTTATTGCAACAGTGTTTGCACAATTGTGATAGAAATTGTTAAATTACTGACCTCCCTCCCTGCAATAGTAAATAAAACATCGCTAATAAGTTTCAAAAAAATTCTGGCTGTCGGGCGCTGAAAAACACCACGAACTGTGAAGGGGCCGCGGTGGTCGAGGGGTCAGTCCTCTCGCATCCCACCTAAGCGCTCCGGGATCGATTCCCAGTGGGGTAAGTCCCTTGGTTTTTGCATGTGGTAATCATGCCAGACGAAGCCGCTGGTCGACGGGTTTTCTCGGGGTTTTCCGTTGCTGCTCCATACTCACATAATGTCACCCTCACCAGCGCTAAAAACGTTGATGTGAAGCACTGACCAAAATCACTTTGTTTCCCTTCACCATGGCTGAGACCCAACATGACAGTCTCAACCAACCCGTGTCAGCCGCCACTGTACTGTATAGTAAACTGCTCCTGCAACTAGCATAATGACTAATCTTCCTCTCACCATGCCGTACCACCCTAGCAACTAGTCTCGTCAACAGTCAGTTCAGTGGTGGTTCGACAGTGTAGCGACAGTGTAGTCGTCTTGTGCATCTCGTGTTCATATAGTTAATATGGCTGTCCATACTTTTAATAACTAAATGGTAAGTAAATCCTCTACTGTATTATGTTAAAGATGTACCAGTTTGTGTTAATGATTAATACAACATGTTTACTGTGGTGGAATGGTAACACTGAAGTCCATGAGTATTACCAGATGGGCTTGCCATGTAGAAGCTGTACATTCTTTGTTAGATAACTATGAAGCCACCGTGTCGGCTCTGCAAGAAACTTCACAGGCTGACCCTGACAGCGGTGGACAAGCCAATGCTGTGTGTAGTTACTTCTACTCCAAAGAGTTATAACACAATGTAACTTATTATCAAACACCCTGCAGTTCAGCAGTGTGACCTACGATAAGTGAAGAGCAGCATGCTTTATGTTTCACAATCTTTTAAAACTGAAAATATTTTTACTCATTTGTTTAATAGTTGCACGGAGGTAATTAAGAAATGTGATTTAGAGCTGCAGAGTGGTCAAGAAAAGGCGAAATCCTGGCAAAATTGGCAGTGGGAGCAAAGCTCCACTGGAGACAGTGCAACAGTACTACAAAGTAAGAATACAGAATACTGTTATTTACATACTTGACCACGAGATGGAGGCCAGGCTTCAAGAAAATAACTTGGACGTTCTCTAACATATCAGTCAGAATCAAGTGCAAGCGAATTAGACGTGACTGTCAAATCACAAATCATACAAACTACTGTATATTATTATAACTGCTTTTTAATAAACACCATCATCTCTAATGCATGTCTTGTCTAACAACGCCACTCCCCATCTTCTCTCTCCCAAACACTACAAAAGCACTGCTGCCACATACATAACAAACATTTCCCAGCACTACAAACACATAGCTACCAACTCCTGACAGTAGCCATTGTAGAATTATTTTTTTGTAAATTTTACATTTAGAACAAGGAACTTATTTTGTCTGAGCTGCAGTGTTTCTACAAAATGTAAGAATCAAAAAACAAAAATATCCAAGAAAGAGCTGCCCTTTTCGCAGAGAAGTCTTTGAAAATCGTATTACATCTAATTTTCGAACCTTTCTGTTTGTTTTTTACAGTTCCAATTAATTCAGCAGCCTATGACAGGTCTTTTACATTATTACTGCATTTAAAAACACATTGCAGAAGCACGATCATCCAAGAGAGGTTTTGGCTATTGAAAGGAGTATTGATGTTGACATTGAAAAAAATAATCAATTACTTTAATTCAACTAGAAAATAAGAATTCATTTTGGGTTAAAAGTTAATGTGATCAGATTACGCAAAATTTTCTTAAAGGGTTTTGTTTTTGTCCATGTTGTCTGCTTGATTACTTACTTGTAAGGACCAAACCCGGCCTAGTAACGGATAAATTTGATTTAGACCTACTTATCAATTCTGTGTGAATGTTAGTTATTTTAAAAACTGGTTCAGTTATAAAATTTAACTGATTAACATAGAAAAGTAGAGAATATATGCAATAATTTTGTGACAGAAAATTGGACTTACAATTTTAATGACACTTTTCTAAGATATTCTTCGAGAGCCCCCACCCTTCTTTTTTACTCTGATAGATCTGGTCATTCATGCCACCCCAATTGAAATATTGAAATTACGCCCATGGCGATATGTGGTTTTAAATTGTTTTATTTTTTTTTCTGTTGTACGAATGTTGTAACATGTGATTTTAACACATGAATTTCTGTTGTACGGCATTTCTAACGTTCGCGGTTCTGCAATATGAGGTTCCAAATTTCGTGTTCTGTCATATGTATTTCTATCATCTATGATTCTGTTGTTTAATAGTTCTAACATGGGAATCTCTACTGTAAAACATTTCTAACATATATTGTTCTACAATATATGGTTCTAAATTGTGTGTTTCTGTCGTGTGATTGTTCTAACATCTGTGATTCTATTATTTAACATGCATATTTATATTGTAAGATGTTTTTAACATACATTGTTCTGCAATGTGTGTAAAAGTATTTTCAGAATTTTACGAAATTTAAAATAGCAAGGTGGGAAAGGAATAAAATGTGTTTCTCAGTAGCTCGTAGACCTGTTGACGTGTCAAGATGATTTTGCTTCAGAATACTGCTTACGTAAACATCAAAAAGTGTTTTCAGGACCTTTTATATTTCACAGAATATCTAATACGTATCTTATAAGACCTATTATATAATAATAATATCGTTCCGAGGACTTGGTATTTACACAATCACATATGATTAGCTAAGCAGAATGATGAAGTGGTGATTAAAATAGATCCTTTTATCATTGTATCATAAATGGAATGTTTTACTTAACATTGGGTAAGAGAAATACATGCAACTATATGTATAGTTGTGTTTAGCTGAATTGGAAAATTCAAATGTTATATTTTGAGGTGGTAGTTAAGGAAGAAAATAAGTATGGACAAAATTTAAAAAAACTTGTGGTGAAACTTTTGTTGTGTTTATCGTGAATTATTTTGCTTTGTATTTACCAATTTAAATAGTTTATAACGTTTGCAAGAAACATATGACTTATTTGTGATTGTTCTTTAGGTTCGCGTTATTTCTATTATGCGAACATAAATTCATGAATTAAATAATTTGTCTTTAGGTTTAAAGTAATAATCTCTCAATAATTTTAAGGTACTCGAAATAAATGCTATCTACCACCTTGTGAGAAAATATTCCTGAATAGTAGGAAATACAAATACAATTGCAGTTTCAAGAAGGGAAACAGAAGACATGTCAGGGTGGCTAGCAAAACCTGTAAAAAAAAATTCCCTGACTTTTCCAGGTCAGCTGCTCTTATTTCCCTGACCAACAAAATATCAATAAAATTACCCACGTTGTATTAATCGCGGCAAAATTTTTTTGGGTAAATATTAAGAATCGCTACCCTTTGTGTACCGGCCAAATTATTGATTTTAGACATATAGTTTACTTATAAAATGTTTTTAGGGACGTTATAAGTAGTGCTATGTAAAAAAAACTTTTTTGTTAGGTTAGGTTAAGTTAGGTAACAAATTGTTTATGTAGGACGACTACTAATGTCTCCAAAAGCCTTACGTACAATTTTTGTTAGGTTGCCTAGTTTATGTTAGGGAACCTAACCTGACCTAATTTAATGTCTGTAACCTAATCATAACCTAACCCAACTTAAACTAACCTAACAAAAAAATTACATATGACTACTTACAATGTCTGTAGAAACAATTTTCATAATAAACTATATGTCTAAAATCAATAGTTTGGCCAACACGATTAGTAGTGATACTTAATATTTACCTTTTTTTGTGAAGATGAACACTACCAATCAACATAACTTCAAATTACAGAAATTCTATCATATCTTCATTATTTACAAAGCAACAAAGTAATAGGAATATCCAAACACAACAATTTTCACTTATGTAAATTCACTTTCCACTTTTAAAATGCTGTTGTGAAGTTATGGAAAGAAAAGCTCGCAATACCAGAATTAAAAGCATTTAATAAGTTGTCTAAAAACAGACGTGAGATGCCTGGTCACTACACCATCAATCTTTGAATCCCAAAAACATACTGTAACGTGCACCTGTTGTTTTTGAGAAACTTTGTTCAATGATTCATCAAAACAAACTACAACTTTTTCTCCCCTTCTAGCAATTAACTAATTCATTCGTGAAATACGACGCCAAGAACAAATGTTCGTTTCCCAACCCAGTCTTGATTTAAATTTTTATTCGTATAAAATGGTCACTGAAATGTTTCTAACAACATTTGTCACAGAATCAGCTCGGAATACATGAAATGTACCTTGCCGCATTAAAAAATGAGGACGGGAGGTGTTGGGCACAGTGGTGAGGAGGGGGTGGCACCAATCAGCGTAATATTTTATAAAAATTTCATTGTACTTATTTATTTTTTTAGCTGTAAAAAGGTTGATAAATAATCCAGCTGCTGATAACTTTCTTAGGATTCAAATATAAGTCGGATATATTTTTTTGTGGTTTATTGTTGAACATCATTGTACCTTAAATTTTTAAAATGACTGCAATTAATAAATAAATCTTTTCTACCTGAAAACAACTCTTTAAAGAGCAATAATTACATATATGAGAATATTAAAACTTAATTTTTGTTCCAATATTGAATAGACTCTGCACATTAAATGTTTAAAAAAGCTTATTTTCTTGACGTCTCTTTCCGTACACTTGTTACAAAACAATAATAAACAAGTTAACTTTTAAAATTCTTGGTATTGCCGGTATAAGGTTGAACAGTCATGTAAATGTAAATTTTTAAAATAAAGCTTATTGTTTAAAGAAATGTCTTTCCTAATATATAAAACAACATACTAATATGAAAATTTGAACATTATTATTCATTATGGTACTTCTTTGTTTTATCTTTGAATAATAATTTCAAATAAATATTACATTAATAATAACTTCAAGGACTAATTCTTCAAACTCTTCAAAAGCATAATAATTTGAAATCTTACATCAATGACCACTGACATTAGTCACAGAATAAACTCGGGACGCATTAAATTTACTGTGCCACATAATGAGGATGGGATGTGTTGGGCACAGTGAAAAGGTGGGGTAGCCAATGTGAATAATATTTTATAAAAATATGTATGTATGTATGTACGTATGGATGTACATACCTTTTTTTTTTTACTTTAAAAAGTTGGGTAAAGAATCAAGCTGCTGATATATTTCTGGGATTCAATTGTTTTGTGTTGTATTGTTGAACATCACTGTAGGGCCTACATTAAATATCAAAATGACGATAATTGAAAAAAAAAAACTTTCCTTACTCAAGACAACATTTTAATGAGCGTTAATCACGCGTGAACTTGAAACCATGTTTTTGTATTCGCTCCGATGTTAAATAATTACTGCACATTAAATGTTTCAAAATGCTTATTTTAAGAATTCTCTTTCCTTACACTTGTTACAACACAATACTATGCAGTTATTTACATGAGAATTTAACTTGTAAATTTATTACTACTATACAGTATAATAGTAATGCCACATTAACTTTTTTAAAATAAGGCTTATTATTTAAAGAAATATCTTTCGTAACACTTAAAACAACATACTAATGTGAAAATTCTTATATTGTTATTCATGTAATACGTATTTTTGTATAAAACTCTTATTTAATGCGTTACCGTAAATATTGAAATAACACTACGAGGAATCTCTTCACAACACGTAAAGGAGCCGAGGTTAGCACAGTCGTTAGAACACTCGCCTCCCACTAAGCCCATCCGAGCTCGACCCGGCAGGGTCGGTACCCATATTTTCGCATATGGGAATCGTTCCAAACGATGTCGCTGATCGGCGGGTTTTCTCGGGGATCTCCCGTTTCCACACCCCTTCATTCCGACGCTGTTTCATGCAACATGTCATCCCTCATCAGTGCTACAGACCTGATGTTAAGGGCTAACCGAAACCTCTTCACTAACACTTAACACAATAGGCAATTTTTCCAGCACTTTAAACAACACAATGTGCAATTTCTTTAACGTGAATTTAAACCGTTGTTCAGTAATAGAAAAAAAAAAAGGTACTATTCAAACTCTTTTTACATAGACTTACAAAACAAACTCCATCCTCCCACTCACTCTGGCTCTTAAGGGCCCTCCCTACCCGTGATAAAATACGTTGCTGTGAGTTACAGCTATTATTTTTGTACGAAACTAATTAATGTGCATTATATTTGTTTATCTACGAAAAGAGCACACATTTCAAACTATGTAGCCATAATTTTAAAAAGTTCGTCACGCCTAATTAGAAACATAATTTTCGGGCCCCTCAAAACTGCAAAAACAAAATGATTTCCCAGGCTGCTGCATCTGGAAAAATAACAACTGGATAAAAAAAACAATACAAACATGCATTAGACTTCGAACTACGCGGCCCAAAAATAGAATAATTGTGTCACTGCACTGCACACCAGTCAAGTGGCTTGTGTGAAGAAGCGATAATGCATGTCATATACCGGTCAGAGGCGCCCTTATCACTTCATCAATTTTTAATATCACACACACACACTCAGTCTATTCAGGGAGGGGACTTATTGGTGTTAAAAAGTTTATACTTTTATGAAATATTGTTAGTTTTGTAGACAATACTTCTGAGTACATGTTACTCTTATATAACAATTTTATCTCTCATAGTTTCCTCATAACGGGGTATCAAAGTCAAACTTTGCTTGTTACACTGCCATGCAAATAGTGAAAACCAACTGACCTACTTAAACAAAATTATTCACTGTGAACTTACACCTTATGAGCTACGTAATAAAACATTTAAAAAATACACAGCGTAGTACTTAGAATTTAAAAATATTGCAAAAGTACAGAAAAAAGTAGAAATTCAGCAATTATTTTTATATAGTTCGCGGGATTTTACAAATGTTTTATTACGTTGCCCATAGTATGTTATTTCACTGTGAATTATTTAACGCAAGTAAGTCAATTAAATTTCATTATTAGCATGGCAGCAGAAAATGCAAATTTAGGCTCTGACGCACCATTATGAGGAAACTACGCCAGCTAAAATTATTTCGTAAGAGGAAACTCCACTCACAAGTATCGCCTACAAAAGTACACTATTTCATAAAAACATAAAATTATGACTTTATCGCACATGAACACCCTTAATACAGTCAACGAGTGTATTGACACCAGTTCCCTTTTTTATCGAAATATAATTACGGTCATACAAAACACAACACATTTAGTCCGTTAATTACAAATTAGTTTATGTTGAGAAACATAATCCCTTGTTTGGTACTACGGAATTCAGGACTGAGGAAATTTAGTCTCTCAATGAACAGCTGTTTCTCCAGCAATACAAACACCGAAGTAAAAGTGTTACTTATTTACTATAGATAAACATGTAAATATACTATTATTTATGTGCTCTCTATTACATGAAATATTTTATTTGTTTTTACCAGGAGGTGGTTAGTTTTCCATGATATTGCCTTTGAGTATGATGCCTGCGACAATTCTTAATGCACTCGCCTTCTTGCCGCGTATTTGTGTGAATGAGGCACTGCACCATGGGGCGAAGTTTACCGGCTTATCTGGTGTGGTATCACCTCTAGCGCAAGACAATTGAAACAGCATGGAGTGGTATCGTAGATCACTTGCCTGACACTTTCAGTGGTTATCCCATATTTTTATTGGTGAAAATATTAAAATTGCGTGTTTCTGGAAGAGTTTCACATGAATCCTATGAGCAGTTTTTCATATATAACATATTGAAAAGTATGTTTTAAGCCATTTGAGGGGTTCGGAAATGATTTTGCTAATCGATGTGATGTTTTGAAAGTACCTGTCAGTCATTGTTTAAAGTACATTTTATTTTCGTACATTGACACAATAGGCATGTGTTGAACAGGTAGGCTACATAAAAAGTATTTAAAGACACGCAGCAATGCATTTTAAGCACGTGGTAGGCAGTGCCTTTATGGGTGTTCAAGTGCGATAAAGTTATAATCTTATGTTTACATGAAATAGTGTTAGTTTTGTAGACTATACTTGTGAGTGAAATTTTCCTCTTACGAAACATTAGCTGTTGTAGTTTTCTCATAACGATGCATTAATGTCAAAATTTGCATGTCCTGCTGCCATGCAAATAATGAAAACCAATTGACTGGCGTACGTGAAATAACTCACAGTGAAATTGCGTACTATGGGCTACGTAAAAAACATTTGAAAAATTTCCGCAAACTGTTTATGTATAGTTTTTTTAATTGCTGAATTTGACACTTTTTCTGTTCTTTTGCAATATTTTAAAATTAAAAATATTATGTTGTGGGTTTTTAAATGTTTTATTGCAAAGCTCTTTGGATGTAAGTTCACAACGAATTATTTTGTATAAGTTGGTCAGTTGGTTTTCATCATTTGCCAGGCAGCATAAAAAAATTATTTTGACTTTGACACCCCGTTATGAGAAAACTACGAGAGCTAAAATTGTTTCGTAAAAGTAAAATGCACTCACAAGAGTCTCGTCTACAAAACTAACAATATTTCATCAAAATTAAAAAAAATATGATTTTATCGCACTTGAAAACCCTTAAGGCTTCAAGTTCCTTTGGTTTCGAGAAAGACTTTCGTTGGTTTGTACATCTCATTTTTTTGGGAAAATTTTATTAGTAGAGTAATTTTCTTATTTGTCGGGTTATTGTCTGGGAGTAGTTTTCAGATTAGTATCTGTCTGAACTCCTACACTTCCGAAGTGCCAGCAATGTTAGACGTGCCAGAGAAGGAGGTTTTTCTATTACCGAGAGTTCTTCTGTTTGTGTGCAATGTTTATTTTCAGTAATTTTCTTAATCAACGCACGCTTCCGCGATTCAAAACTTAATTTTACTGTCACTTCTTCACCACCATTTGCTTGTGTTTCAATAACGAGCTATTATTTTTAATTTGCTCTTTTGTGTTTGTACCTTCAGCAAATATGTTTACACGGCACGCATGATGAATATGTATTCAAATATTCAATGTAATCGACGAGAAATAACGTGAACACTTTGTATTCAGTACAGTTTATATTGCACTGGCAACTGCCTTCAACATATTTGATACAAACTTTACTAATGTGTGCCTTCACCTAGCCTGCTTCTCTTTCGTGTAAAGTGTTCTGCCAGTTTTAACATAGCAAAGTATGTTTGTGTTGGTAACTGCTTGTATAATACGTGCATGTAAACATTTTAGCGGTAAATAATAGTGAAAATCTTCACCAAATTGAAGGTTGTACGTTGCGAGCGAAGCGGTGGTGGTGGTGGATGGCAAGGCAACACGCTGGCTGGTGAGCGGCAGGGAGGGGGTACACGGCGTGAGAGGAGTGGCAAGGAGAAGGAACGCGGCAGTGCACATGCGCCACTGTGCTTAGAGGTCCTGGATCTAGGCGCTAGTGGATCTTTGCGATTCTAGTAGTAGGATCAGTTAACCAATACAGTCTGTTTCTTCCCGTCATTACTGTTTTCCCTTAATTAATTACGTGGTGGAAATAACACTCATTGAACATACATTTCCAGATATTTTAATGCACTTAATCATTTTCAAAAACACACACGAGATCACGTCACATTATGCTGCAACCTTTTAACACACCTTCGTCACTGCACGAGTCCAAAAGTTCAGGCGTGTTCCTCCATTACGTGGTACGGTTGATTAAATACAATTTAAATGTAAATCCAGGGACTTCAGACACAATCAGAAGATATTAATACTCGCACGAACCATAGCAAAAAATATTTGCAACACGCCAAGTAACCCAAGTAAACAATAAACAACCGACGATTTTTTTTTTACTTTTTTTTTTTTTTACTTAAGTATTCTTGAGGTCCCAGTGAGTCTGAGTTGACTAATTAGTAGGGATAGTACATACATACATTTCAGTGATGGCAATTCTTACATTCACTCTTACAACAGTGCTGGTCATTTACATACTTATTTCTAAACATGATAAAACTAAATGCTACAATTTTCACTAAAGTTTACACGAATTCACCAACCTAGATTAAACAACACTCATTGTCTTTGTGTAATCTTTCTTATGATACTGAATTGTTCCCATATATACTTCCTCAGCCGATTTTTGAAGATTTCAATGTTAGTTACGCTTTTAAATTCTGGTCGTATTTTATTATATGATTTTGTCAGTTTATACTTTAGGCTTTTACTACCAAATTTTGTTGTTTTCATTGGTCTTATTGCCACATTATGTGCATTTCTTGTGTTATGTGTATGGATATTATTATTGAATTGAAAATATGTGTTACTTTTTGTATATTTCCCAAACATTTTGTATGGTAATTTGGTATGTTGTTCTTCGATCATTAGTTTCAGGGGTAAGATTTTTAGCTCTATATACATGTCCTGTAAAGTAATTTTAACTTTATTATCACTGATGTTTCTTATAGCCCAATTCTGAATTACTTCAATACTGTTTAATAGTTTTATATTACACGCTCCCCAAATACATAGCATGCGTGTGAGATGGTAATGCAAAATTGTGTGATATATTTTCATTAATGTTTGTGGGGTGACATATTGTCTTACTCTCCATAGGACAGCTGCTGCTGGTTTAACCTTTTTTTTAACGATATTTGCATGTGTGTTCCATGAGAGGTGTTTATAAGTGTTAAAACCTAAAAATTTTGCTGAATCTACTCTTTGCAATACCTTGTTATTTAGTTTGATCTCAATATTATTTTTGACTGCATGGCTTGGTTTAATTATAAACATGTAATTAGTTTTTCGATCATTAATACAGTTTGTTAATTTTCACCCACTCTACAATTTTTTCTAAATCTTGCTGGATTTTATTTATTATCATTTCAACTTTTTGTCCCGTATAAAATATATTTGTATCGTCAGCATATAAGGTTATCTTCCCATTTAATTTACATTTCTCCTTTACATCATTTATGTATATTAAGAACAAAAGCGGTCCAATTACTGAACCTTGTGGTACCCCATGTGCTACTGTACGTAGTCGGCTTGTATACCCATTTACATCCACATATTGTTTCCTATCTTGCAAGTAATTTTCAAAAAGTTTATAAGCAATCCCTCTTATACCTATGTTGTGCATTTTTGATAGTAGAATTTTGTGATTGACTGTGTCAAAAGCTTTTTTAAAGTCTATAAACAGCCCTGCAGCAACTTCGTTGTTATCTAAACTTTCCTGCAACAT
>PNEQ01133060.1:0-12704 GCA_003012365.1 Medauroidea extradentata | reverse complement strand
TTGGTATAGTTAACAATAAATGACATACGAGATCATCTTGTTCCAAGGTCGAGCCCATTGCTTCTAAATCTCTCACCAAACAGTCGAATTTATTAAAGTGTTCTTGTAATGACGTCGTACACTTTAAGGTGAGCAGTTTCTTGCGCACAAAAAGTTTTGAAATCGCACTCTTTCTTTCGAAAACATTGCTCAGTGAGGAAAACATCTTAAATGCTGTCTTCGCGTCTCTCACATAGTCAAGGTGCCGGTCCGTAACGCAGTTAATTATTACATTCCTAGCCTTACGATCCAAATCCGTTGCAGTTTCCAACTCCTTACCCTCTTTGCTCTTCCATGTTTCATCTTCGACAGTTCCTCCGAGTCCTTTTTCATCTAACAGGGCCAAAACACGAAACTTCCAATTTCGAAAATTAGTGTCAGTTAATTGGGGAAATGGACAAACGCTTGTGCTCGCCGCCATAAGCTTCGCCATTATTCTCTGACTTTTGTAAACAACTTCCGACTCCCGGATCCCATTAATTTACCACATATTCAACACACGTTTGCTGAACTTTGTATTCCTAATGTTTGCACTGGCGATCTGGGCCCATAACCTGTTAATTTTATACTGGTTAATAACAATACTTCACACTTAATACCGCAGCAGATTCCATCTCTTTATTACTATCCTGAAATATACACACCATAGAAAAAATAATACAAACAAACATTGTACCATAAACAAAAGCACTACATATTTCACAATCATAACCTTAAAAATTGTCACTGTTTATAATCTTGTTTGTTTTAAAAGTCCTGTTTAACTCTGTAATCAATACCTTTTCTTATGATTAAGATAACAAATGGTTACCAACTTCCTACCCATTGATTAATCTTAATCAGTACTCTAGAAACAGATATTGTTTCTAACCATTGGTTAAATTTTAACCGGAAGATAATCAGAAAAAAATTAGTCATTGAGAAACCGGGCCTTAGAATCGGTGAAAATTTTGTCGCTAGTACTCAGTATGATGTAAAAAGAAATTTGCTGAAACATCGCAAATGAAAGCACATAAATTGTAAATGTATGTTGTTAATTAATGATTTTATGTTTACACGAAATAAAAAGAATTTGTAACAAATGTATAATGATTGATATTATAATTATCAATTTCGTGTGGCTGAAGCGAGGGTGAAGCTTTAGTCCGGTCACTGATCTAGACCATGCATGTCTGAAATATTCTTTGTCTTCTACCTGCCACCAAAATAACTCAGCAGTGTCGCAGAACTCTTCGTGTGGGGCTTAAAAATTAAATTTAGAGTTTTCCCTTTCTTTTGTCCGCTGGTATCCCCCGTCTATATCCAATAACAAAAAAGTTTGTCTCTTACTACATTTTGCCCTGCGTTTTCTTATGAACAGAGCACAGGACATTGTTTAAATATTTTTTACATAATAGGGAAAATTCCAAGAAAAAGTATTTAATATTTACCAATTCCTCCCGAATTATTTAGTACAAAATGCAGCCAGGCAAAGCAATAGCTCTGTGAACATTGTAATTTTCATATTATTTAGCTTTAAAAATTACATATTTTCAAACGGCATCGTAAACAATGAAAACTCATTCTTAGTGGATAACACATTTATGACGTAGCCTTACTTGTTTTGATTAACCGCCGCCCTGCAGGCATTATTGTGTGTATTCAAATTTTTGCAGACTTAAAAAAATTATATAAATTTTAGCGAACCCAGTTATATAAAAATTAGCTCTGGAAATTCAACTGTTAAGGGATGCGTGATTGTAGGTTTGGTAGTCAACGTAGATTTCACTGGTGTTAATTAAATCAGTAAAGACATCAAGCCAACAAGGTATTAGCAGCGCTCACACATTACGACGTTTTAGTTATAGGTCTGAGTTTGTCAATTTAATGTAAATTCCAGAGTGATGATAACTTACTACGAATTTATTTTAATGTTTCAGATCTGGTGTAGAATCATAAATGTATGTTTAAAAAGTCAGCCGAATGAAGTTAGCTTGCGTACAAAAAGTGAGCATTTCGAGCTAATAACTGGAATGTGTTAAACCAAACCTGGCGCAGACTGGTTATTTAATATCCTGGTTGCGTGAGTTGGGAAAATAATATAGTAGCTTAATTTTTTTATTACAAGTAAATTTTTTCTCTCAATAATTTTTACGTTTCTCGTGAACGGACATTGAGAGCTGTGTTGCCATCGTAGGATGAGTTTCGTAAGACCCCGTCCACCCCTTGAATTATCGGCGAATCACTGGTGCCTGGTATTTGTATATAGGCTGATTATGTTACCACAGTCAGTGGAACAGCGAAAAACACTACTTAACGTAGATGAACACATTTATTTTATGCTAACCATGTCACATTGTACACAATACATAGAAATAATTGTTACACACATAAACTGTGTGTTTGTTGTTAATAGCAGATTATTAGGTGTCTTCGTGAAGCTTTAACCTTGTAGTCTGCCTTTATCTATCAGACTGTGCTATAGTTAAGATTTTATTAGTAGTAAATGTAATTTTATTGCTGCGCAAACAAAGTACTATCAACATTTATACTCTCCGGAGTTCAAGCCGTACTGAATTTTACTGCATTAACTACTATATTTAAAACAATTTTACAACTTGAATGTATGTTGCTGTCGTTTGTGTTACATACATTTTA
Organism: Medauroidea extradentata; assembly: GCA_003012365.1. NCBI lineage: Eukaryota > Metazoa > Arthropoda > Insecta > Phasmatodea > Phasmatidae > Medauroidea > Medauroidea extradentata. The sequence continues at coordinate 10,028 of PNEQ01133060.1, read as the reverse complement.
AAATGTACAGTATGTTGATGTCGCAAGGGCATAAACATGGCGGTTCACATTTTTACCATGCAAAACAAACTGCTGTTAAGTTTTTCTTGATTTATACAGTCACAAAGAAGAAAAGTATGGTAGCGTTCGTTAATTAAATGTACTTTTAAATTAAATAAAAATATGACAAAGTAGCAATTTTCCTTATTAAATTATTTACGTAAGGAAAATAAATCGGTACCATCATTGGGAGGGTAATCTACAATTACACTGTAAAAATTTTTGACGTCATTTTACTTAGTGGTTTTTAATTAATGACGAGTTTAGTTTCAATGTTTCCTGCACGCTCAAAGCCATGTATTAGTTGACTGGCTGCAAACCGATCAATGAAGGACGTATGCACTCAGTCTTTATCAGTGGAGGTGATCCAACACGTGCGATACCGGCTATGTGATACTGCAGTGAGTAGCTGCATGCTGAGAGTGCGCTATCTGTGGGCAGAAGCCTGAACTACATTGTCTCTAACCGATGCCAAATTCTTCTTCTTGAAAGGCCTGTTACGAGACTTGTGGTGGAAGAGATTTTGCATCTGAAGTTGCCTCTGCATGCATCCCGCAGTTTCCAAACTCATCTACACAAATGTAGATTGAAATTTTTTTTGTTTTCTGTGAAAATTTGTTAGTATTCGTCTACTAAACTTCATCATTTTCAAGGCTACGTGATTAAAAAAGTATAACACATATCAAAATTTTGAATAATGGCAATTTAAGATCCAACCTTTCCCCAATATACTATTACTACCCAGATTTCAATATGCGTAACTGTTTTTGCACAGGATTTCCTGCGCCGTGAACGTCGATTCTGCGGCTCAGAACCACATGTCCCTTGCCGTCTTAAGAACACATTTTATTCTATTGAGGAATATTTGTCAGAACAATAGAAATTAACTGTCATTATTTTGTGTTTTGTAATTACTTTTATCATGTTATTTTTTGAAGGATTATTCTTGGAAATGATGTGTACATGTTTATCAATGCTACAATTATGTAGGTTTTTGCTTTTATATACATAATTTGACTTGCTCCATAACTATTGTCTATAAGCTGTACCTAATGGAGATCTCCGGAGTGAATTGAAAAATAAAAAATATCTCAACCTCCTTAACTTTTTCCTAAACGTCTCTGCTCCTGTTACCCTCACGCATCCTTCTCCAACCCATTCCATCCTGTTTGTGTTCTTGCCATCATGGTCTTTTTTCTCTCTTAGTTCTCTTTCCAACCCTTGGTAGCTTCCATTCATGATCTCCCTTTCCGAAGAAAATGTCTCTCTGTACCTTGTTTTGCAGCTGTGCCCACCTCCTGCACCTGTCGCCCCCGTGAACATTCGTTCTTGCCACTCCACATTCCTCCTTTGTTACAATGTCACAAATTTTTCTGGGATCCTACAATACAATTATTATATAATCTACATTTGCTGTATAGTATTTGATTTTAACTTAATTTGTGGCAACACAATATAGGAATTGTACAATAATTTGGAATTTAAAGATAACTGTCACTTCTCAATGTATGGCTGTTAAGTAATTATTATTGAACAAAACAGTGCCAGCATACTATTATTACGAAGATATACACAATGTTACTGTGTAAGTGAGGAACTTCTTGCAAGTAACATTTTCAGATACGCATAGACCTACTTTAATAGTATAGTAAAGTTTATTGCATCCAGCAGATCTTTTTGTTCACATTTTTGTACTGAGGTATTAGACAAGTTATGGGAAAAGATAAAATTTATTTGAAAACATTTTATATATACAGTATACGTACATATATATACAGGATGCAGCTGAATTCGACCGACAAACTTCGGGAGGTGATTCCTTATGAAAAATCAAGTAGAAAATATATGGAACACTTAGTACCTAAAACTAATATTAAGGGTGGTGTGAGCCCTTAACCATAGTAAATTTTAAGTGTATTTTTGTAAAATAATGGAAATGAAGAAGCATTTAATGATAACAAGTTGAGCATTATTTTATACCACCGGGACCTAGAAATACACATTAGAATCACATCAATACCTAACACCCTAATACAAAATACTAGGGTGGCTACCCCTGTTGTTACATGCCATTTTTCTACCATCAGGAATTACGAACTATTAATGCGGTTTTCTACTAGAGAAACATGTCAAAAGTAAAAAAGGTTGCCTTGTTGTAAATACGTAGGACCAACCGTTTTTGTGTAAAATTCGTAGGAGAGTGGGCTGCAATGCAGCAATCCTTACTACATAGGCAATACGGCGTACATGTTTGAATGGCTGGCTGCCGTACCAACTGCTTTGACTAAGGGATGGGAGAGAATGGAGGCCTAACATCTCATCAACAGCTAAGATCATTAGATACAGTAACACAAAGAACTGAACAATGTCAGAGAACCGGGAAAGGAATCAAGAATAGGTGGAGTCGGGAATCGAACCCGTAGATTCTTGCAACGTGATACACTTTCATCACCTCGCTGTTGACGAGAATGGAGGAATATGCACATACTGTACATGTTACGTTAACAATCGAGTACTGTTACATTCGCAATAATTTGTACGTGTGCTTAATGTCAGTGCGTGATTATGGACATACTATTCGTATTCCTCACGTTTCTGTACATGTATCGCTGTAGTCGACTAACGAGGATTACATACGAAAACAGTGGGTCGTGGGAAGTTGCGAGAAGAATCCAGGTCTGGTAACCACATCATACTGACCAATAAACATGTTCGTATAACATGCTCGAACACGTGGCATGAGGGGCTCACTTCAAGGACACCCCAGCTGTTTTAATCAAGGAGGGAGGGTGAATATTTAACAAATATTAAACACAGTTGAAATTGCTCTGTTTTGGAATTGGATGCCAGAATGGGCATTTATTACGAAGGAAGACAAATCTATGCCCAGATTCAAGGTCGCAAAAATGGTATCATTTTAATGGTTGGTTAGAAAGCATCAGGAGACTTGAATAGTAAACCTCAGTCTCCCAGAACTCATGTTCGTTTAAGAAAATAGACCCAGGTGATGTGCCAGTTTTCTGGAAATCTAAAACCACGGCCTGTGTTATACAAGCTCTGTATAGAGATAGGTTTAGTAATAATTTTGTTCCTGATGTAAATAGATACTGTGCGAATAATGAAATCTCGCTTAAAGTATGGATTCTCTTGGCTAACGAACCTGATCACTCAGAAGATTTACACTTCTTTCATTTTACAGCTTGCGGGTTAATTAGTGATGATACATTACACAGACATTGCTGTTTTTTAGTTACAGAACGACACACTCATTCCAAGATGCATCTTGTGCATGACTTAGTTGTCAAGGCACAGTAATTTACGTTATGCTCGAACGACATTTCTAATGGGAGTGCTGATAACTTTTTCTATAAAAGTTACAAATCAGTAGCTTGACTTGCTCAGTGTATGCGGCTGCCTTAGTCAGGCATCATCTCTGCTGTACGTAGTGAGTGTGATTTTTGCCATTGACAAGTCACGTACAATGTTGTCAAGTTTCCCGACTGCTGGCTCTGTCCGCACACAGATTGTTGCCTTGTCATGGACCCCCACGTTTTGCAGAGCTAACAATTCTGAAAAACTTGGCACATTTTAAAATAGTGTTCATAGTATTTATTTCTTTTTATGTCCTTTTTGTTGCCTTCAGGTTGTACAAGCTAACTTGTAGCTTCTAAACATTACACTTGAAAACGTATTAGTTTTTTTTTTAAATGTCGCGTTCAAGAACAGTACATATGATTGACTTACTGAAGAATAATATTACCGAATGGACTGAAGGATGTAACCTTATATCAGTTGCCGGACAAACTCTAACGAGCGGCATTTCGACTACAATACTTGTATACAGTCGTAAGGTATGTAAATTTGGCTACTCCTGCTTCTAGAACAAACCTATATGTCAATAAAAAATAAGAAAGTGCTTAGCTGTAAGGTTTGTTGTGCTTCGCCCAGCTTGGTTCTTTCCCTGCGGCCTGCATCCTGTATCTCCGGTTGTTGACCTCTGACTGACTGCACCCATTCCACTGTAGTGACATACTTATTGCCTCTCGAGCAGGTTAGACATATGCCTTCCAGATACGCTCAAATGGACTTATCCTGCAGAACATTCCTTTTTTACTTCCTCCGCCTCCTCTCCTGGCCTCTCTCAGCCAACTTCTATGATATAATACTAACTGCTCATGACCGGCGGTCACCGACCTTAGAAACAAAAGTCCCACACCTGGCATGCTTATTGGACTGGCATCTGGAGGCGAAAACAGTTGATAAGGGGCTGGGGAAGCAACATTCGGAAGAGTCCATTACTGCCAGGTGGACACTGAGCTCCCAAAATTCTCAGATGGCCTATGGTTAGTGACCAGACATTGTCTTGCCCACATAGCAGACAAAACTATGCAAGGAATGTACTGACTGCCGTGGAGGTAGTGAATTCTGGTATGAACTCCTTGTTGCAGGCTACCTCTCATACTTTTCTGTAGTTAAGGCAGTTGAAAGTACAATACCAGACAATCCGCCTTTATTCTGATGAAATCTAAACTCAAATAAAAGATTCAGCAAAAAAACAATACTAAAAATCTGTAACCTAACCATTTTCAATGTAAATCTTAAGAAAAAACCATCACAAAAAATTTATTTCCTAAATTTTATCATTGCGGCAATATCCTTCTAGTGTTGTGCATCTTTCCAGTGTTAGTAAACAGTTGTTATGTTTTCAATAATGTAAAATAAGTTAGGAAACATAGTTTACGGAGCCAGTCTTCCGGGCGCAGAGATTTAAGTAGAATGTGACTTGACACATTGCTCACATGTCACATATTCTATCCAAGTACCTATGTTTTGCTTTTGTATCAGCAGTTCACTTGTCAGTTAATTGTGGGTCATATGATTGCGCTGAATGAAATGTAAGTGGTGCTAAACTCTTGATTATCCTTGTGTTGATTATCCACTTAACGAAATAACAGAGGCACAAAAAATTACATTGAAACTTTGAGTTTACACAATCCTTCTTGAAGAGAGCATTTTTATGTACTTTGATTTTAGTAGTAGATTCTTTTTGCAATATATGTTTATTTGATATAGTCTGAGTATTATCGACTGTGCACAATGCAAGTTTCACCCTCTCCTCCTTACCATCATTCCTTTCCTGCCCCTCTTTGCAACGTCACAGTAGATTATCGGGAGTTAATAGCATTTAAAACTTTGTTGAACTTGTGAGGAAGAAGTGTTTAGAGATGTTAACCATTAGAATTCATAAAAATTGGTAAGATACCAAGTTGATTTTGTGATGCTTGTTTTTTGATGTAGTACAAGGCAGCTCATCTCAGGAAATTTTGGGAGATCATGAAGACACGTGGGAGGAGGAAACATAAGAGGGGCAAGGTCTATACAAAAGTAGAACCAGATGTTGAGGTAAACCCAGGGACCTCTACTGCTCCAGAATTTTGTGTACCTCGAGGTATCACCTTGCAGGACATCAAAGCTGCAAGACTTCTAGGTTAGTAAGCAACAGTCATAATTTTGTGGAATTCCAGCCAGTGTTATGTTATTTTAGGTATGTTACCCCTTGTAGCTAGTAATAATAAAATGAAGGTAGCAAACGCTTAGGTTAGTCGGATGGCAGGCAATGTATGTTCTTCATTCATATATTCAGCACGAAAGCAGAACTGCTGGCAGCTAGTCTTTCCGGGTTTCGATTCCTTTATTTATGATTTCAGCCGTGGGATGTCAAAAGTTGAATGGCTGTATAGTGCACTGTGCTAGCAGGGTGAGGTGTGCACTACGATTGATGGGGAGTGCTAGGCAAGGGTGGCGAGCTTGCTTGCTGTCTTGCAGTCTTGCAGTGAGTGGTGGATTTAAAATCATTTGGCTATGTATAGTTTGGGTGAGAACATGTTGGCCGTGCACTGCTCACGTATTATCAGATAGTGGAGTGTACACATGTGTCAAGTCCAACACAGCTTATTATATGCCTTGATTGTGGTAACGAAGAAATTGTGGTTTCTCAGTATATGACGGTACAGTACCAATATGTGTCAATACTGTTTAGTTCTTACCATGATGCAAAAATACACATTTGTTGGCAATTCGTCTGGGACAATTTGCCAACTGCTCTACGCATCTTAAATTTGAAACATTATTAATTTTTCACAGAGTGGAATGGAGCGTAAAAAATTTTGGGGAAAAATTACTGTACTTGATAAAATTGACATAAAATTACTTCATTTGAAATAAAAAATGTAGTGGTGTGTTATCCACTTCTCAGGGTCTCTTCAGTATATAATATATATTACTGTTTACAGATGATTTGCGCTGCTGTACAGTATACAAGACTACCTTTTGTATCGTATACCTACGGCAGTTGCTACTTATCATTTCCCTTCGCGTGCAGTGGCACATATTGTCTTCCCCTTCAGCTTGCAATAAGAAAGTTAATGGCGCTTTCCACTCCTTAGAGGTTATAGTTTATCAATCAGAAGTAGTGGGCAGGCTTAGGGCCTTTTAGGGCCTTCAGTTACTGTAATACAGGGTGGCCATAGACCTGGCTACTCGTAAAATCAGGGATATTTGGTCTGTGTGGGAAATTTTTTCGTCCAGCTTATTTTGAGAGCGTTATTATATTTTTTGTTCAAAAATTACCTTCATGTAGGTACAATTGTAGGTATCTAATTGTCAGGTTCTGTTTATTTCCATTGAACATTTGTCAAGTTTGTGGCTGGACAACAAAAATTGTTAAGAACTTGTAACTTTTACGTTAATTGGAAATGTTGAATAAATTCCCCAAAAGTATTTTTCATGCTTGCGAAAAATTGGGATAATTTTTTATTTTGTAAGAGAATTTTCTTTGTTGCAATTGTGGCTGTGAGTCTTTCTCATGTGGGTAACTATTTGAAGGTTTTGCTGTTAACTTCATCACACCATAACGTCTGTAATTATTTTCAGTTCATAAAGATTTATTGTTTTTACTTAATAAAGATGGTTTCGAAAATGCCTACTTTTATCTTCTAACTGTGTTATTTAATAATCCAGCATGTCACATTATGCTCAAAAAATTTAAGTTTTGTGATGTTTCAATATAAGCGATATGGCCAAGTACACTCTCTTTGTGCTTTCTTCGAAAAATCAGGCATTGTAACAGCTTCTTTATGTACAGTGATCATGTGATGAAAGAAGAAGATATTCATAGTATTTTGGAATAAATGACATAAATAAATTGATTTGTATTTTCTGTTGGCTTTTTTTGCTGTCCTTTTAACACATTGATGCACAAAACACCTTTCAATGTACTATTCGTGATTTTAATGGAACAGATATTATTCAATTGGCTTGTTCAAAACACTCAACTGTCACCCTCCAATTTATTTTTAATTGTTACTAAATTTTATGAAATCCTATTCATTTTTTTACTTTTAAAATAAACCCTCTGTTGGTAACAAAAAAATATAGGTACTGTTTTTCAAAATTTTTGTCAAATTATTTAAAAATGCACCTTTTTTTTTTGCATTAAAAAATTTTTTATTAAAGTCTAGATACAACGTTTTATGCGGATCTCTTAGTCTCTCACCGAGGTGACAGATACGTTTCACACTCCCACGTTGATAAAAACTATGATTTATTATTATTATCATTATCATTATTATTTATATGGTCGATAGGCACAATTGAAAATAATACAATTTTGTAGCCTTCTGCAAATTTCCTGGACACAAAGAAGTTTTTTCAGAAAAGCAAACAGTCAATTTGGTGTGGCAGAACTTACCAAGGAAATTAGCGTTGCCATTCAACATCCTTACGGTCACGTACACAGCAGAAGTAAAATTTTGTAGGTAGTTCTTACTGTCTAAAAAAAAATTTGAAAATTACAGGTACTGCAGATGTACGTTGTGTTTCCACTCCCAACTTTGCAACATTCTTGATTTTTGGCTACCTTCCTGTAGTAGTATTTAGATGAGTGCAAGATGGCAGTGAGCAGCCCTATGCTTGCCAAAAATATACACTTGCCACCCCATCCAAGTATGTTCAGTTCTCATTCTTGTTATGCAGTCCTTCTAGAACCGTGTGACCAAAATGCACAGACTTAAACCAAAACAAGGATTGCACGTCTGCGAAAATGCCATGCAAATGTATAATTTTAGAATATTTTAAATTTTAAATTTAAATTATCAGAGACTGCTTGACCCTATATTCACATATTTAACATAGCCACGAACATCTGATTTACAAAAATTGGGATCATAAATTCAACTATGCACCATCATAACAGGAGTGTAACAAATACCTTGGTCAAAATGAAACAAGTACACAACACCCTTTCTGTATTGCTTAAAATTTGTTTGAAATCAAACTATTTTCACCATATTTTGCCTTGATTTTTACATTAAAAAAAAAAAAAAAAAAAAAAAAACAACAACAACAACAACAACTCCGCCTTAAATCAACAAAGTTGTAAATTTTTTTAAGTAATGTTTTTCTGTTTTTAATTAAAATTGCCTCGTTAGTGATAGTCATTTTTTTAAATAACTAATAAAAGCTTAAACAGAAGCAGTAAAAACATACATATTTAAATGAAAAATGAAATAGTTAAAAATAAAAGTATATACTGTATCTGTAATTTACAAAGTAAAATTTTTTTAGTATGAGTTATTGGATTCAATAAATTCAAAACCATCATCTGGGATGAAATATCAGCAATCATCAGCTTGTGTATTGTTAAAAATTTCAACCGTATAAAAATTTTTCATGAATGTTTAAAATAACTGTAAAGATTAATATTTTCTTGGTAAATCACATTATTTCTTTCATAGCTGGTGCCATCAGAATCACGTTCCTATTAGTCAGAATTGCTTTCCTTTTCATCAGAATCATCATCAGATTCAGTAACATTACTTGCATTATATTTTTATACACACTATGCGTGCAGTGGGGGTACTGAAATTCATAAATGAATTTGCTTTCAATTTTTTCCAGAAACGTACCACGTCACATAAAGAGTATAGGATAATACATAAACAATCAGATTTGTTTTTTATGGCTAACATTTAAATTGAGTTTTTACTAGCTCCAGGAAAATTAACAAAATTGGGTCGCAAGTATTAAATTAAAACCTGCTTTAGAGCTTGAGTAGAAAAAAAAGTTTGAATTGTGAGTATTGATAGGACAGGGCTAAACATGAACGTTTGTAATGCCAAATTTTAACCATCATCATAGAAGACTGCTACAATTAGGACATTCACTACCCTTCAAAAACTGTTGAGTAAAGGTAAATATTACATCCAGAGTGTAAACAGTCAGTCAACATCCAGAGTGTAAACAGTCGACAGTCAATATCGATATGCATGATTGACTCTTGTTTAGGTTAAGACTGCTTTCTCTTGTGTGTGATCTGTGCTATTGTAATTCCGGTAGAGTTGTAGTTCGGTGGCTATTACAGCATGGTGTAATAAAGTCTTGTTTTATCCGTTTACATCGCTTCTATTATTAACCAACTTTAACAGGTTATGGGCCCAGGAGTAAACGGAAAGGTTTTGCTGCGTCTGCAAAGTAATGCGGACTGAGAGAAACTGTTTTTTATTGTGCGCGACGGTCGCGAGACGTGTCCTAACCTAAACGAACACGCTGTGTGGTGTCGTGTCGTAAAAGCACTCAACGAAAATGAGTGCGTCGGGTTCTGGACTACCCATCGTCGAAAAACTCATTGGGAGAGAAAATTACTCCACATGGAAATTCGCTATGAAAGCGTATCTAGTTCATGACGATTTATGGGAAGTGATAGAAACACCAAAACCCTTGGACACTGACGACGCCTGGAAGAAGAAAGATCAAAAGGTCCATTCCCGCATCATTCTCTTCGTAGACAAGACGAACTATTCACACATCCGTGACACAAAAACGGCTGTGGAAGCTTGGAAGGCATTAGAAAATGCATTCGAGGACACAGGTCTCACAAGACGAGTCGGTTTGTTGAGGAATCTCGTGACGACCACACTAGAAAAATGCAA
>PNEQ01133058.1:0-12705 GCA_003012365.1 Medauroidea extradentata | reverse complement strand
AAGTTTCGTTCAGTTCTACTGCCACGAACAACGACGACGCACTTCAGAAACAATAAATAACGTATTTTCTTAACATGTGAAATAAAAAGTATGTTGTTTTTAGGCTGGCAAACGTAAAACATAATATACAGATTACCGATGGTTTCACATCATTTCGGCAATGATATTCAAAGTAATTTCCAATACTTTTTAATGTGTACATACGCAAAACGGGCAAACGCACGCAAATGATGCAACCAAATACGCAACTTGGCGGCGAGAACCTAACTCTGATGCCACCTGTTGGTGGAGTTTTGAACTGTCTGAAGCACGGAGCAAGCGATAACGGCCACGGCGACTCGAGGTCGACGATAGCGTCACATAATTCTCGCGCCAATCGAGTCTAATTATAATATATGTATGAATGTCAATAAGATCATAAGTAAATATTTTGAAGTGTAATAAATACAGACAGGTCGAGTTCGTCATATGTTCTTTCACTAATGTTGTATTCAAATAGGAAAATACACGGAACTACGTACAATAAATCGCTACCAACCATACAAGCAGTAAAGTAACTCTTGTTAGTGGTGATGTATATACAGTAACGGCTAGTGATTTTTTTCAAAGGTTAAATCTGTAGTGCTCACTTTATTCCGAATGGCCTATACTGATCAATATTGCCAACAACAAACTACTGTATTTTGAATTACCAACCTACATACAAATAGTATAGGTGGTTCGCCATAAACTGAGCACTCTTGAAGACCGTCTTGACTAGAATAATAAATTTAAAAATCGAATTCGAAATTCGAAAACTAAGGGGGTCAAATGTGTTTTCAACGAAGTTGAGATACCGAGGTGATTTTTACTTTAGAATGAAGGTTAATCAAATTCGTACTATCTAATTTTTCAATTTATTTTTTTTATTCGAAAATGAAAGTGTTGAAAAGCCGTAAAATACGTTTTCAATCAATCCTCGATGACTTTTTTTTAAACCTGTTGAGATATTGAGGTGGTTTTTGCTTCAGAATAAGGTTTACGCGTATCCCTAACAAGCATTTTCCAGGATTTTTTAAATTCATACCTCTAAAGACAAAAAAATATATATAACGTGGTTTCAATTAATCCTCTGATCTCTTAAACGTGATGATTTCTGAATAGGAATGAGGCTTGCTATGCGTAGATACAAAAAAAAAAATTGCTTCACGATTTCTTCAAAATTCGACAACTTAGAGGATGGAAAGATGTAACGCGTTCCAGAAATCCAAAAGAGCAGGTATTACCACGGAATAATTTAAAAGTTGTTACTTTTTACCATCCTATAGGTACGTATATCTCTTTGCACACGGGCCTAATCATACACATTAAATTTACTAAGAATTCTGACAACCTATCATACATAGTATAGCAAGTCTGTAACACTGGTAGGAAGTTTTGGTTCTAATCCCGTGTAAGCCAGGGAGACGGGGAACTGATGTCATATTAAATATGCACATATTAGTGGCAGCTGACACAATAGTAAATTTTTTATATTAAGTATGAAAATATAAGGGTGGCTTCCCTTTGCAACGTAGGCAACCACTAAGGGGCGAAAAATAAAAGTAGAATGTATTTTCCCAATATACTCGATAGCTCATATACCTGGTGAAGTATCGTTTTGCTTTCGGGGTGAAAAAATCGGAAAAAGTGTTTTCACCGTGTTCTCAATATCTCAAGCTATCGACGTAACTTTAACTTCAAAAATTCCACGCGAGCCCGGGCAGCTGGTAAAATCAAAGAACTAGACTGTTATGCTGCTCTCTTGTTACATGACCAAATTGAACGCTGACATACTGCAGCCGAAGATAGGGATTTATGTACGTTAGCTGGGGAAGGGAGGGGACCGATTTTATTTAAACAAAAAAAAACATTGGTATAGGACAACGCATGTCACGGGCTGCAATTTGGCGTCGTTCAATTTGGTAACACACAGAGATACCCCTTGGGTAAAGTAATACTTTCAACTAACCATGACAATTTTTAATTCTACAGAATTGCCGGAAGCTACTCGGACAGAAGGTCACTTTTACCAGCTAACTGGCCGTCGTTCGTAATGAACTGCAGTTAGTTTTGAAACGACGAGGTTGGCACAACTGATGCGACTGTGACGAGCTAGTGCGTTGCGCGGGCGGCGCGATACGACCTCGCTATATAGTCGGGGCAGTAGCTGTGACGAGCAGAGCAGGCAGGTGAGTCAGCAGCGACGATATCTCATCTGCTGCACTCGTAGCACGTGGCGTGACGGGGCTCCTCGTGTACCCCTTCTCCCTGCCCTCTTCGCCTATCCATCACAAAGAAATAACGGAGGTGCACAGGAGACATGAACCCCCTTCCGCACTCTCCAGCAAAACCAAACATCTATGTGAAACTACCTTATGTTTCAGACCTGAAATTAAATACTAGAAAGTCTTACAATTTAATTATTACGTCTGCTAAGTCGAGTCTGTACAAATTTCCGCGTTTGACGCGTGGGAACAGCAGAGCGATAAGAGCCAGAGTACCATGCCCGACGGGAAGCATATCACCTCTATTCACAGAACTCCAAACTCACGTGCAAGATTTTCAGTGTAGTAGTTTTCCTATGGGAGTTTAACCGGTCACCTTACAATTATATTTTTGAGTAGTACGAAGTAAACTCATGCCTGTGATTTATATTTGCTGAGTTTCAACGTTCCTTCAGCTTACCAAATTATTACTGGTTGTCGCTTGTACTTGGAGCTGTAACCCTATATGACTGAGCCAATAAGAATCCCGCTACTGTAATATTTGGCCCATATTGTTGGTCTGCAGACAACTATGCTGTGCCGCACGTATATTACGCAATCACACGAGTTGCAACAAACTATCGCGTTTTGAGGGTACGTTGTAAGAAAACATTTTCGCGATATACCATAATATCTACTCATGCCTCTCGCTTTGCACTTTACGACTGCAGGTAGTATTTTCGGAGTTACAGCAGTCTAAAAAAGTCTCTCTTGGCTATTCCCAGAAGCCCGAAAATTATGTTGGTAACAAGCTTGCTGAATTATGTTATATTATAGAAGCGTAGTTTCAAGTGTGTATTATTTTCGTAGGTACAGTCAGTTGGGGTAACTTTGTACCGGCCAGAGAAACTTTGTACCACCAGCCTAGTTATATTTCAAATGAAGTATTTCAGAATTTAAGAATACGGTTGTGTTCTAGATTAATAAATTTGTTGATCTTAAAGTTTGCAAAGTGGTTGAATGCCACAAAGGTATCATATAAAAGAAAATCCCTGGTACAAAGTTACCCAAATGACAGTAAACGTAATATGAATAAGTTACGCTACAACACTATCCTACAACACTATCCATGCACAAGCCGAAGACTTTAAAAATCAGTGGCTGTAACTATAGGCAAGTATGTTCCGACTGTGGTACGACTGATACAAATACAGACTAACGATAATTATGGTACGCCTGACAACACGGGTCGCCGCTGAACTCTTCTGACAACATACATTCTATTCTCCAGCATATGGGTGACGGCAACATATTACACTGCCGTAGAATAGGTTGGCGCATGAAGTAATGTAGCAGTGCTTTTGATATAGGCACATGTGTGTACTTCACTACTGGCTGCTAGAGGCTTAGGATACGAACACTGTCTGATTGGTTTCTGTTGACTGCAGAATGTTTCTATTGGTCGTGCCTTATTCTGCAGCTGAGAAATTGATATAAGGTTTAAGAGGACTGTGTACTTAGTCGTTGGACGGTGTTGTGGCGTGTCACGCGAATATTTTTTAAGTAAAACCGCCGAACTTATTCTTTTCGGGGGAACAAGTTAATGGAGCCGTCTGACTGGCGCCATGAATGTTGCAGACGTTTGGTAGAAAAACATGTAATTTATATGTAACAGTGGTGTTATGATAAGAAATAATTGAAGGAACAGTAGCATACATACTTAAAACAAACAGAAGTATTTTGTTGGATATATGCCACTGGCAGTGAATGTGTCGCAGACAACCAACAGCTAGATAAAATAACTAAGCACCAGAAAATGAGAAAAAAAAAAAAAAAAAAAAAAAAGACTACGAAACTAACTAGAGAAACCTCAAATACGAATTATGAATAATATAATCGGTATATAATAAAAGCCAAGACACGGAAAGGGAAAATCGAACAAACAAGGTAGGCTACACGCATTAAAGCGACAAGATGGACAAGTCAGTCAGTCGGTCTACTGTAGTTCCTCAGATTGTTCATGTGCCTAAAGAGGGGAACATATACCAGTTCCAAAAACATAGCATCTGTTGTTGGTGAAGAGAGCCTACTGTTATATCGTCTATGTATATTCGTTGTGTTGTCTTGTCTACAATCATTTCTGTCGCTGTGTTCATTTGTGTTGTCCTCGTACTCGAAGGCTCTGTCCATCATTGTCGCCATTTTCATGTACCTTGTTTGGTCTTTTTTTTTCCTGCGTCTTGGTTTCCATTATACAGGATGTTTGATAATTACACGTACAAACGAAAGGGGTGTGTCGAGGACGATGAAACAAGCAAATAATGCAAATGAACATAGTTCCGGAAACCAATGTTTTTTTTTTTTTTTTTTTTTTTTTTCAATTTAACACATTACATGTTACGACAGGAACGCTATAATACCAGTGTTATATATATATTTATTTTGTGATGGTATTTTAAAGTTTTGGTGTATGCCAGCCCTGTTGATAGTGTTTACGAACTACAGGAACGCATTGTGAATGGTTGCCTGCCACTGCATTCGGAACACACCTAATTTTTGAATGTGTACGGGCATCGAAGCGAAGACGTGCTGGCTTCCTTCACAAGAACGACGCCCATTTCGTACACTTTTTGTAATGTCTTGGTTCACATGTGCAGCATTTTGACCGTTTTGAACCTCGGGGGCACTGGTATTAAGCGTTTCTGTCGTATTTCATTTCGATAAGTCTGTTGGTTTTCTTCTAAGCATAAAACAGCTTTATGTAAATTTGAACTTCGACATGTCATTACACAAAAACTATGGACGCTAGAAAAAAACGTCATTACAGTAAAAAATATTCACATTGTATGTCTGCAACACAAGCGATACATATCTCGTATAAATACACGGTTCCACCACGCCAGTCAAATAATACTCTGTTCTGGACTAACCCTTCATGTCGTGAATAATACATCTACAGGGTTGCTCTTTTACTTACAACAACTGGGATATTTCAACAGACGTCTGTTTGCGTACCGTACAGCTATACCATGTTGTCGCTATGGTTACCAGACACTGTGTTAAAAAGGAGGGCATTCATCTCGCAAAAGCAAGCACTTGACTAAAAAGGAAAACAGGGAAAATTTTTCTAACCCGTAAGTTAATTGTGTGTTATTTACATGAAAGTAATAAATTTCAATACAAAAGAACACATGATTTTATGTAAATAACCGTCTTCAATTCGAAGAACACTTATTTTTCGTACAAATAACAGATTATAAACTTACTACAGCAATGAACCAAGGGGTACAAGACCAATGCTGACGGCCTATCTCTAGAGACATGAACTTTTCGCGAAAAGAAATTTGCCTCACTTAGTGTCAGTGACTTGTGTGCACGTCTGCAGACTTGCTTCACCGTCAGAGATTGGATGTTTTGACATTCGTGTGTCGTGGGGTTTTACGCGCAAATCACGTGTGGTGTTACAGTAACCTTATTGTGATTGGTACAGTCAAATGACAAACGTCACAGTTCAAAGACACGCTGCCAATATCTATGAAGCAGAACTGCAGACATGCACATAAGGTACTGGAACAAAGTGGGGCAAAATTCTTTTCGCGAAAAGTTCATGTATCTACCTATCTATGTGTTATCAAATTGAACAGCGCCATATTGCAGCCCGTAACATGCGATTCCCTATACCAATGTTATTTTGTTGAAACAAAAAAAATCGTTACATCCACCCTAGCTAAAGTACACAATTTCCTATCTTCGGCTGCAATATAACAGCGTTCAATTTGGTCACGTAACAAAAGAGCAGCGTAACAGTCTAGTTCTTATAATATAACGTCTTTGCAATGAACACAACACACAGTAATATTGTTCTGTGAGTAACCAAGGACACAGGTATCGCGACGTGATAGGCCGCCTCGTGTGTGCTACAGCAGCGTGACAATGCTTGGTGCAGTTGTGTACTAACAAAAACAGAAACTATTCCATGTAGGTAATACATCATACTGATATTTTTAGCATTAAAGAAAATTCTGTCTGATAAAAAAAAAATTAAAATAAAAAAGGAGGACAAGTTCTTTTGTCCGACGTATGGTAACCCTAGCTGTAGAACCAATTTTGAAATACTTTTAATAGTTTTGGTTATACAACGACGAAGAGACTACAAGACACAAAGTCCGGTACAAACTACCCATAATTCGGTACAATAGCTATGCGACAGTGTGTACCACAACTACGCTGGTTTTATACAGAATTCCGTACTTAATTTCACCGTAGTGTACAGGCGCATGCGCAGTTTCAGCCACTGCGCATGCCACGCACACAAGTTGGGTTGCCAATATGCCTTCAATAGAAATAACATTTTTGTTTCCTACTGAACACACGATTGTCGGCTTTTCTAAATGCTAAATAATATCAAATAAGAGTAAAATATTTGGCAATTACACGCGTCTCATACGTTACATAGTTTCAGAGATTCTCCAGTGACACTTAAAAATGACAACCAACATCATACATATATTTTTATCCTTTGTGTACTTAAAGTCGTCAGAAACAGCGGTATGATGTACTCAACACTGAAGTTTTGCTATGTAATTCTGTTATTAAATGTTAATCGAAGTTTATGAAGGGAATTGAGTGAAGAATTGAGTAGACTTACCGGGCATTAAGAGCATTCGCGAGGCAAAAATGGCAAAATTTTATATTTGCACGACATAGCGCTAGTTAAATAGACGTCACCAGTGATTGCATTTTAAATTTTCCATTTGTGAAAGTTTCTTAACACTCAGTAGTCTTCTCACAGCGGTATGTCACAATAAAACTGCGCAGCATGTCACGGAAACATACAAAGAACAAAAACAAACAACATACTGGAATTAAATATTTGACAGTTAACTTGCATTATGGGCCCTGTGCTAAAGATATAAAAACACATTGCAATATCACTACAAATTAAAAAAAAACTGCAATGAATAAATAAAATTGTCATCATTTTCAGAAATATTTTAAAAATAGAACGGGACTTCGTTGTGCGTTTTATTATTATTTTTTTTTTTTTTAGCATATAGCTTGTAATATCTAACATAAGTGATTATTTCAATCGAGTAAGGCAGTTGTTTTTTGATACGTACCTTGCAAATTTTGCCTCTTAAGACGTTTCGCTATGGGATGACTATGAGAGCTATAGTAGGGTCCGGAAAATTTTGCCGATTCAATAACTCGTATCCTAGAATCCATTGTCCTATGCATATCCAAGCCTCGTCTATTCATTCATCGTCCGTTGTTCCAGTGAGTAACAGCTAGTGGACAAATGGTCGGGGCCTGATTATACAGAAGACATTCTAGCTTAAAGGTAATTGAAATCGCGAAATTTTCCGGCCCCAAGCTATGGAGCGTCCCAACCTTAGATTGCAGTACAGCGCTTATGGTAAGCGCTGTTGCCAGATAGCACCCGCCTTACGGAGTTAGGGAGATATTGCTTCGTAATTTTGAGTAGTAGAATATTACATTGTACACTTTTTTAATTGCTATAATTGTAATTGGTATAAGATTAAGGTTCAAAATATGCACCTAATCACATATTTATGTTACTTTAAAATATGAAACAGTGCACATAAACCTAATTCATTCGTATGAATTCATTAGCTGGGTAGTAATAGGCAGTTCGTAAACAAATAACTATCGCATAGGCTACCTATTAATCATTATTGCTACTACCGATAAGACATAAGATTTCTTCCAATGCTTCTGTCTGAAAACAAGAATGTGGTCGGAGTAATGTCAGTTATTATAAAATCAATTATGGAAAACCATATGTCGTGTAGAAACTGGAAAATCTGGCTGTTTTTGTCATTATTAACTTTTGATAAAATTACATTAAAAGTGTGAGTTTTGTGACACAAAAGAGTACAAACGATTGGCCGTAATGTCAACTTAAAATACGATCCCTCATTTCCACAACTTTCGCGACACTTAACTTATTTTTTTAAGCTTTAATGAGAGCAGATACCAGACATTTGAGAGCAGATACCAGACATTTGAGTGTCAGTAATGTTTAAATTAGTTTTACTATGACTACATTGTTCATTAGAGACAAAACCATTAAGTTTAAACTGATTATAATAGTTGACGGAATTTTTGTCAGTGAACTAATTAGCGAAAACACGTAATTCTTTGGATTGAAAAAAAAAAAATAGAAGCCAGTAGAAACATTGCAAAACCTCACAGTCAAGATACCGGAACTTCGAGCGCACGTCAGGCGTCTTAGGCGGGCGAGTGCGTCGACCTAATACGCAACATATTTCACGCTATTAACAAGAGAACGGTTAAAGCTATTGTAGTGGTGTTACTTTTAAAAATACATTCAGCTCATTATGAACAACTTTCTCGCTTTCATCCCCCATCTAACTTCAAAAATAAAGAAGTTTCTCACTGACCAACTTTTTAATGTTTTATTCAGTAATGAAACGCACATAAGGTTTGACAAAAAATATATTTAATGAAAATGATAAAACAAATATATCATCCGATGCGCGTTTCGATGATGTACAATATACAAACATTTTAAGCTCAAATTTACAAAATGAAGTTTTTGACTTTTTGGCAACAGCGCGCGCCGTGTGCTTATGGAAGTTACTGTGCGTTGAAAATAGAAGGAAAATCCATATGACCTGTACTGCAATCTAAGTGTAAGACGCTCCATAAAAATTTGCACTAGTGAAAAATGTAGTCACAAGTAACGTCTATAGTCTTTACAACAAAAGTTAGCGTAAATTTAGCATTTATCTTCTGAGAAACATGCCCAATAACCTCATTGTGTTTTTAAAATACCATGGTCTCTACAGGCCTGTTTACAGACAATTTTAAGAAGGTGAACAAAATGGAATTGTCGGGCATGTTTCTCGAAAAAAAAAATTCAAAATCAGGCACACTTATGTCGTACAGAGACTATACAAAACTAACACTATGTGGTACAGATATAAAATTATGTATTATTGCCACGTGAACACAAGCAAGCAGGTCGGTCTTGGAGGAAGACCACACATGGTAAAGGCAGCAGATAAAGGCTCGGGCTATCATGTGTGTGTCACAGGCCGCACTTTAGTCAAGGCCACGAGGGAAGGGGTATGACGAAGGTCGGCAGAGACACGCGATAATGCAGCTGATTGGAGGGGAAGGGGGAAGGGGTATTCACAGCCGATGACACCCCCTCTGCTCTTTTCCATTGGCCCATGCCACGTGTACTGCACAGCACACAACCGACTATATAAAACAGAACACCTCTATTACAACTGCAGCCTGCTGGCTGGCGCTTGCATTACATGCTGCGTTTTCGGTTTTTTTTTTCCAGAGAGCAGTAGTAAACTTGCATCCACAATACGGAAAGGAAACACACTTCTCAGCTCAGACTACTTGCCATTACTTACGACACCACGCTTATCGGGAGCATTATTTTAAGGTCCTCAAACATGGCTGAAATCGCATTTTCAGACGATTGTTTCTCAAGACATATGTACCGGACTCGTTCGAAATAAACGTCTACAGTTACACCGGACTTTGCTACAGCAATGTGTTCAATAAACTGATAG
Organism: Medauroidea extradentata; assembly: GCA_003012365.1. NCBI lineage: Eukaryota > Metazoa > Arthropoda > Insecta > Phasmatodea > Phasmatidae > Medauroidea > Medauroidea extradentata. The sequence continues at coordinate 2,903 of PNEQ01133058.1, read as the reverse complement.
GTCATGGCTGAAAGCACAACAGTAAAAAAAAGTTACGGCGGGAACACTGCGCGCGGGTTTATGACTTTGGCCGTAGAGGCGATATTACCATACATGTGCCGGCCGACGTCGCTCGTTGCGCCTGTGATTTTCGCCTTACACAGAGACACACATAACCCAAACACACAAAACACAGACCCAACACACCGACACACACGCAAACACACATGCAAAACACAGACCCAACACACTGACACACACACCAAAACACACGCAAACACACACAAACATACATGCAAACACACACAAACATACATGCAAACACACACAAACATACATGCAAACACACACAAACATACATGCAAACACACATACGCACACACCCTTCAATAGGCGGCCGCCTTAAGGGGGGTCGAGTAGAAAATATTCACAATTTTAGGTCATAGTCAAAATTTGCAAGTTACGGAAACATAAATAACGAAAACCAACTGACTTACTCAAAATAATTTACACTTACATTAGTATGAGCATATACTTAAAGATTTAAAAAGACACAAAGTCAGTTTGTATTCAAAACAATTCTGAAAATGATTGCAATCTTCTTCACACACTGCAATAAAAAAAATACAAGTGACATTGCCATGTACTTTTAAATCTTTTAGCATATGACCTACAACATGTAATTTAAGTGTTGTTATTCATTATAACTAGCAAGCGCTTTATCTTCGTTGAAGAATAGAAATTATTTAAACAAACATTTTGGTTATATGTATACTTCCTTATTCAGCAGATACATGTTATTGAAGGTTAACTCAGTAGCATTAACACTCGTTGTACGTGGACAGTTATCTTTCGTGAGACAATATTAAGCAAGGGGAAAATGCAAGGTAATTGGGTTTTTCGTCTTGACAGCGAGGTTATTAGAGATGGTGAGAGACAACTTGATATATGACGGGAGCTGAGAGAGGAGTCGGCCATGGCCTTTGACAAGGAACCGTCCCAGCATTCGTCTGGAGCAATTTCAGGATGACCGGAGCCGGGGATCGAACCCTGGTCCCCCTGAACGCGAGTACCATGTGTTAACGTTACGCCATCTCGCTCGGTTGCAAGAGGGAGAAAAAAATGATACCACTATCACAAGGGTTGTGGAGCGCCATTTGACTAGATATATTTTGCCTATTCTAAGCCTATGACATCTGTGCAAGACCAGTGTGTGTCTACACCATATCTCCGCAGATTACTGTTCTGAGAACACGGTTATTTTCCCACGTAAGATATAAAATCAGTATCTATAGAAGCTACATTTCAGTGTAGTCTTATCGAGTGATTATAAAGAGGGGAAAAATAGTTAAAAGTTGCATTTTTAGGGAGAAGAGTATGTATTGGCATTTGTAGTTAAATCAACAGGCTTCCTCCACCCCTTCCAAACAAGCGGAGCTACTAAAACGGTCTTCGGAATTTTCGCGTGAAATGAATGAATGGCTATGTGAAATTTGCGGGTTTTTACTAACTTCAAAATTAAGATCTTATATTATAATAATATACGCGTGTATGTATCGTCATGTATGAAGTCATTTACGAATCATCGTTGGATAGTAAAATTAAAACTTCAATATGAAAATAAGTAGCATTTATTTTCTGCATTAAACAGTAAAATTATTACATACTTGACATTTCACTTTTTTTTTTTTTTTTTTTAATATTAGGTTGGAATTATCTTATCAAGTTTTTTACTGTGTAGATTTTCAACGTCTATACATAACTGATTACTTCAGCATCTGACTTGAAGTTGGTAGTCAATACAATGTAAAGTTAAAGTAACGACAGCTAAGAATACGTCTTTATGTAGTATGGCTATGAAACGAATATCACGTAGGTAATCCGAAAATAAGCGTTATTATGAAAACACTTACCATGTTTTAAAATATTTTGAAGGCAAAAAGCAACGCCATCTATTGTCGCAAATAACAGTTCACTTACGAATACATCAGTAAAGCTTTTAAGGTTTTCAGAATACATTTAAGACACATCTGTAAAATTATTCATGAAATAATATAATATCAGTACTGCATAATAAAAGTCAACATAAATAAATAATTTTCATAATAGCAAACACATGTAGGGACAGGTAAATTTCGCGAATCAGATACCTGCGTGTTAGAATCAACTGCCTTATGCATATTTTAAGTCCCGATCATTTGTCCACTAGCTGCTACTCAGTAGAACAGCAGAGAACGAACGAATAGACGGGACTTGACTTGAGTATGTAGGCCTACAAGAAAATGAATTCTAGCGTACTGGTCATTTAATTCGCGAACTTTTCCTGTCCCTATATATAGGTTCTCTGCAAACGGCTGTCAGTTTTCCTAAAACCGTTAAGAGTGCATGGTATATAATTCAGCATTAAAAACATCATTTCAGAATGTAGGTTTCTATACGTCAATTTACAAAAAATAAAAAAAATAAAAAAAATAAAAAAAAAAACCAGCAATCCTAGAAAATAGTTTCTGCCAACTTTCTGAGCAAAAATTTTTCTCGAGTAACGTATATCTGAAGACTGTAATGGGCAAAATTTCAATGTTTTTAAATTATATGTTTTTAAATTAAGATATATGTGTAGCATAAAGACTGAACTGAAAAAGTGTGTTGTTGGTAAGCCTCTAGAGAGGGTCGAGGTGAAGTCAGCACTAGACAGGACAGGAAAAATATTAGCTCTGCGAGGGGACAAGAAAAAAGTGTCGCCGAGGCTTGTCGCATCCCCAGGGAGTCTCAAAATGAGTGAAAGAAGGGTTGTTTCCTTGTTCAGAGAAACTTCGCTGGTGGCCCAGCCATGCTCCAGCAGTGTAACCCCTTCCCCTTTTAAATCACTCTGAGAGACAGCGAAACATTTGGAACGAGGCTCTTTTCTTCTCTCCCCCACCCCT
>PNEQ01133057.1:0-12704 GCA_003012365.1 Medauroidea extradentata | reverse complement strand
GGAAGGTACAATTGAAGTTGGGTGACCTCTACACTGAACACGAAGTGTACATAGCCGACATCGAAGATGAGTGTTTACTGGGCCTGGATGTGTTGCGCAAGTTAGAGTGCTGTATAGATACTCGGTCAGGAGTACTAAGGGCTGGCAACCATGAACTGGTAATGATGCCACGAAGCGAACTATCCTCGCCAACCAGCTGGCAAGTGGTCTGTAGCGAGACAACTGTTTTGCCAGCGTCCAGTGAGATTGTCATCCCCGCACACTGTCAAGGCAATTTGGTGCGGCGTGTTGCTCTGGTCGACCTGATGTTCGGACGACCGGCGGAGGAAGACCAGTTTGCATCTCCAGTGTATGCCAGCGAGTTACGTCGCAAGTTGGTTCACACTCACAACTTTGCCCGGCGACACCTTAGGATCAACACCGACAGGATGAAGACTCGCTACGATAGGAATACACAAGATGAAACATTTCAAGAAGGTCAACTAGTGTGGTTGTACAACCCTCAGAGAAAGAAGGGGTATTGTCCCAAGCTGCAGAAGAATTGGAAAGGCCCTTATGAAATAGTGAAGAAGATCAATGACGTTGTGTTTCGGATTGTTCGTCGAGGCTCTCGGGCGAGAGGACCTAAAGTTGTACACATCACATCGACAGATTAGCCGTCTACGACGGACCTGAGGCTGTTGTGTCTGTTCGGGACGAACAGACTTAAAGAGGGGGCAGTGTTGCATGCTGTGTTTCTGAGGGCGGGCTGGATGGGGCCTGTGTCGAAACACCTTGAAGGCTGGCCCATGACTCAAAGCCCGAGTGTCTCACAGTGGGAATCCCGCCGAAACTACGTCATAGATACCTGTTCCAACTGCGTTTTTGCCCTGCGAAGCGGCGTACGTGACTCAAACCACATCCAAAACATGATGAAATATCTAATTTTAGACCCCTGTAATGCGGTAATTCCCCTGCTGTTTTGCCTGGTATATAAGGGCTGAATCGACTAATTGGGCAGAGTTCGCTATTGGTCGTGCTAGAGGAAGGTGCTATGGTTGTGGAGAGAGACTGGTGAAGACATCTTGGTGACGTCAGAGTCTACTGTGAGGCGGCAGGCGGCTACCTTCGGAGCAGTGTTTGGCGATACAAGAGGACTACTGCGGCGGGCTGACGGGCGAAGAAGGAGGTACGCGACGGGAGTCGAACCGAAGACCTCAAGAGTGTAGACAGCGGTGCACTCGGGGTGCTGCGCAGCACACGAAGATTCATCACCACGACGGACTATAAAGGTTGTACACTGCCATTACTTGAAAGACTGTTGATTGTATATATGACTGAATTTTATTGTGATTTGTACTGTTAATTAATTGATGGTAGACGTTTTTTTTGTGCTTTAATTGTCCAAGCTAATTAACGTGGCTGTGACACAGGAGTAATTGTGTGCATAACTAATTGTGTTGTAAGAGTTATAGTTGATTACTGTTTTGTGTATTTCGTAGCTTTGTGAGCTATTAAATCCAGTACTTAATTTAACTCTTTTATTTATAATTAAGACCTCTATCCCAAAAGAACTCATGGGAATTGCCCACATATAAAGTTTATGTCTCAAACTTGTAACAGTATATTAGGTAGGACACTCCGGCCCTGTGTTCTCTCATTGGCTGCCCGCGTGTGACGTAGCTAGGAGGATGCCGAGACGCTCGCCGCATGTAAAGAGCCCGCGCGCCGAAAGTACTTTAAAACCAAACTCGTCAGAAATTGAAAACTATTCTATCTATCAACTTCAAAATTTTTACAGAATATTTATGAACTGCCCTGCCAATGATGTCATATGTTAAGTTTCTATATGCCCATTAGCTAATTTAAAAAAAAAAAAATTCAACAGTGACCGGTTTGTTACCGAGTGGACCAAAATTCAGGGTAAAATATAGTACGCGAGGAACTTTTTTGTTCTTGGAGGTAGACGGGGGATATCAGCGGACAAAATAAAGAGAAAGCTCTATATTAAATTTTGGTACCCATTTTGAAGAATTTCGTGAATGGGTTTTCGTTTCGTGCCAGATAGATGTTGGAGAATATTTCACCTGATGTGCGCGGGATAGGCGAGCCGACTACAGCATACTTCTCTCTCGGTAGATCGGCACAGAATTTGTTACGTTAATTTTAATTATATATTATACTGTACATAAAAGATATATCAATGCAAATTACCCTCCCCCCCCCCCCAAAAAAAAAGAAACCATTGGCTCAAATACTTACATAAAAGAAATTTACAGTTTCAACAAAACAATTAAGAGTAATTTATATTCACTAGCGATGATTTTTCAAAATTTGTCTTGCGATCCTTTTACTTTTCTAAATCCTTGCACTACAATACAATATTTCTAATAAAGTCGCAACGAATTTGCTACGAATATAATAGAAAACATCATGTTAGTCACGTTTAAAAATATAAAGAAAACATTTATAACAGTGTTTGTAACAACTGCCAAGGACACAAGCCAATTAAGCTATGAATCCAATACAGAAAACACACAATTTTCAATTAGTTTTAGATTGTTTGCTAATAACATTGTTGCAAAAATGTGTTATTTACTAGCCTATGTCACGACATACACAAATGGCCCTTTGTGTTAATAGTATTGCTAGTATAATTTTATACCAACATATATTGACCTATATATCATACCACTGCAAAAAGTTCAAGAAAATAATATTAATAAAAATGTAAATAATGATATCAACACTCTTGACAAAAATGCTAGTAACATGTTTGTATAATACATTATTTTTGCTGGTAAAACGTGTCCTCCATTTATTGTTGAAATAGAATGGTATGAAAATGTTATTGGAAATATTTGAGGTAGTCGTAAGGGTTTACTTCTCAAAACTCGTTGGTAATCATCTTGGCGGAAATGTACAGAACAAACTCTACAATTATCTTGATTAAATGTGTCTCTTCGCTTACAGCGCGGTGGACACAGTGGCCTCAAATCCTGTTTTTTTTTTTTTTTTTAATTTGTAGTATAAAACGCTTGTAGTCTTTGACCCCCAATTAGTACACTATGCCATAGCTAAGGTTAATTCTACTACAGGTTAGAAAGAAAATACGTTTTCTTATGGGAGAGCTTGGCAAAGGGAAAATTTCTGCCACTAGTTTCGCTTCAATCGCTAAGAGACCAGATAAATACGAAACCGTAGTAAAATTAAATTTAAATAAACTTGGAAATTATATTTGTCATTTAATTTAATTTTAAAGTGAAAAGAAACTGATTTCGCGTTTTAAATTATCAACTTAATAAATCTTAAAATTCAGGAAAGCTCTGCGATTGGTCAGTTTGGTGCACTAGCCGATACCAGCGCTCAAGTGGCAGAAATTTTCCCTGTGCCAAACTTATAACATTGATCTTTCTAACCTGTAGTAGAATAAACCTTAGCCATAGCACAGCGAACTCATTGCATTCAACACTACAGCCATCTCAACACTACGTGGCTGGAACATTCCCTGTTACATCAGCAGCAGGGCACAACACGAGCGAAAGAAGTGCGGGAGACGGGAATATACAAAGTTTTGATAACATTATTTTCCCGATCATTTTTGTAATGATACGGCATTATGTTGATAATAATATTACTACTAATATTATTATCAAACAGGGACATTTGCATCGGACATAACATAATAATTAACACATTTCTTGCATCATTATTTATATTTTGCTATTATATATATATATATATATATATATATATATATATATATATATATATATATACTGTGCTTGCAATATTTCCTTTATAATATAAGTAGTACATTTGTTGCAACATTGCTAGAAATAGTGTACCGTAGTGTACGATTTGTTGGTATTTGTGCTATCAAAATTTTTACATTAACATTGTTGCGTATTTTTGTACATAGTTAGGATTTAGAAAAGTGAAATAAAAAAACAGAAAAATTAAAAAAAAAAAAGTCACTGGTGAATACATTTAAACTACTGTAATTGTTTTGTCGGAATTGTATCTTTTTTTACGTAAGTATTTGAGCCAATGGTTTCTTTCGGGGGGTTTTGCATTGAAATAACTTTTGTATACATCATAATAAATACATAATAAATAATGAAAGTTAACGTAATAAATTCTGTGCAGATAAACCGAGAGAAGTATGTTGTGGTCGGCTCGCTTATATAACCCGCGCACAGGTGAAATATTGTCCATCTACCTGACACAAAACGAAAACCCATTCACGAAATTCTTCAAAGAGGGTACCAAAATTTAATATAGAGTTTCTACTTTATTTCGTCCACTGGAATCCCCTATATATCTCCAAAAACAAAAAAGTTCCTCGCTTAGTATATTTTGCCCTACACTTTCTTCTCCTCGGTAGCGAACAGGGTACTGTTGAATATTAAAAAAAAAAAATCTAATGGACATATAGAAGTGTAACATACAGCGTCATTGGCAGGACATTCCATAGATTTACTGTAAAAATTTCGAGGTCAATAGACTAAATAGTTTTCTACTTCTAATGTGTTTAGTGTAACAGATTTTCGGACGCGCAAGCTTGTGCGCCACACTCCGTGGCTAGACTCCTCCATATGACGTCAGCAGCAGGGAGTGGAAAGAGCGAAAGAAAGCGCGGGAATACTCTCTCCGCAGTCCAGCATGTGAATAGGCCAAGACGTGAATCGTCCAGGACGCGAATCGGCAGGGACGTGAATACTCTAAGACGAGAACCCTCACTACACAGAAATTATCAAAAAAATTAAAGAAGATGAAAAATTTAAATAGAACATAAAACCTCTCGTAGGAAAATTACACACCAGACGAGGGCGAAGATAATCACTTGATAAAATTCAGACGAAACAACCACAATAAAAGATTAAAAAAAGTTGTAGCACTACAGTTTTACTACTAAGTTACAATATAAATTTTGCTACATTATAAAAAAAAAAAAAGATTAAATAATGGAAACTCAAGCGCCATGATCTGCCAAAAAGGCAGGAACACCAAACACACTCATGCAGGGATATAAAATTAAAACTTCTATGCGCCCCGCTAGACTTTGAACGCCGCACAACTGTTTATTATTAGTAGCAATGTCTTGTTGTTTGCAATGTGTGCGCATGTTTACACAACTTAGTTACAATCCCTCCTTGTTCTGTGGCATAGAACAAAGAGGATTACTTCTGTGGTTACAATGTTTTTACCATTAGGTAGACAATCGTTGGTTTTAACCATAGAGGTAATATATTTACTCTAAGGTTTTAACGCAGTAAAGTAAGTAAATACAATTATGAACATTAAATAGAAGAATTTAATTCATCGTAATATTCAACAAAACATCATCTAACACCTACATCAATATGATATATTTAAACAATTATATAATTTGAGATCTTATTAGGATTTAAATGAAATTTGACTCAACAATTGTTACATAATGTGGACATAAAGCAGATGTAACTTAAGAAAATTTTAAAGAAATATTACCAGACAGACGTGCTCGAAAATATACTGGCCAAGTTTTAAAATATGTAAATAGTGGAAATATGGTTCATAATGCAAAGAAATATTGTGGTAATAAACACATGCATTCTATTTTGTTCTTCAAAAACGTAATTAATCTTATTTTAATAATATTTTTATTGTTAAAATGTATAACTTTATTTGAAAGTGAACTAAGAACGAACTAAAAAATAATTTTAAAATAAATTAAAAAATAGATTAATCTTTACTTTAACATATTTACTCCATACACGTTATCCTAAATCTTTCTGATAAATTTTGACATACAAAAGTATATTTCCAATCAACTGGAACTTGAAATTTTCCTGTTAATTTTTAAGATAATTTTTGACATGAAATATTGTCCAATTAACTTTATCTTGACATTTTTCGACACATTTTACTAATAATTTTTGAATTATGTGAAAAATAGTACTATTAAACTTTATATTGAAATTTTTCTGTACATTCTTGGGATATTTTTTATTTTTTATTTTCTGAAGTATATTCCCAAACAACTTTAGCTTAAATAATTTTTGTAAATTTTTCAGATAAATTTGGATAAAATGAAATATATTCCCAATAAACTTTATCTTGAAAATTTTCTATACATTTTTAGGATAATTTTTGATCTTCTGATGTAGGCCTACATTAAAAATTAACTTTATTTTGAAAATTTTCAATAAAGTTTTAAGAAAAAATTTGATAAAATGAAATATTGTAAATGAAATATATATTTCTAATTAACTTCATTTTGAAAGTGATCAATATAATTTTCAGGTAATTTCACTTTTTATTTTTATTAATATTATGTATTACAGAATCTTCTGTTGTTTCATTTGTTAAATAAAACTGATATAAATCTATTAATGTTAAATGTATGTATATTATCACGTAAGATGATTGTTAAAAATCATTACAATAGCTTATTCAATAATTTTGTTGACACTTGCGTTCATTTATGTCATCATTTAATAAGGAAAAATGTTTAGTAACAAAATGAAAGATTTTTTTAAAATTTCATTTATATTCATTACATATGTTGATTGATAAAGGATGATGACTTTTTTTTCGTTTTGTATAAAAATGTCAAATTTTGCTATTTCTTTCAAAGATTTTGTATTTCAACAATATTTTTGTAATGTTTTTTTTTTTTTTTTTTTTTGCAAATTTATCTGCTGTGGTTGAATGTGAAATTACGTAAAAATTGAGATGTTTTCTCTTATTTTCTCTTTTCTATTATTTTGGAGTAAATAAAAGTCACTGTCCTCGAACTTACAAATGGACACTACTTCTCGGCGCATGTTATAACTGCACGTAGACCTTTGTTCCAGACACAACTCAAGCAGCGCTCCTATAAATCAAGAGTGTTTTGTGCTGCAATCTCACGGAAAATAACTATACCACATTATGGAGGTGGTAATGGACAATACGTAAACCTGAATTGTAACATAGACCCTTATTCGGCCACACACCTAAATGTATTCCTTGAAACATCAATTTTGAAGCCAAACCGATACATTTATAGTTCACGTGGAACGGTTCTTCCAATATTGTCTACAGGCATTTTGGTTTGTGGTATGGTACGATACCATACAATGAAAAGATACTCGGAACCAACATTTTACAAAATTGTCAAATATATATGTAAAACTTTGTATGTAGGGAATTCTGCGTAGGTATGACAGAAGCTCCAACTAATATTTAAACTTCAAATGAGCAACAAAACTGTTTACAGGAAGAAAACCTGTGCAATGAAAATATTATCTCATATATCATTAGGCAAATCACACTTTTAAATGTATGTGGTGTTGCATGCACTTCCCACAACCTAGAGTGGATAGAGCATTACACAAACTTCATGATACTAAGCTTGGTTTTGCTAAGCACAACTAATGAAAATATGTGAACAGATTTATCAGTGAGTGTGCGTTGTTTTACTTACTTTTGTAAAACGTAGTTTTATTGCTATTTTGGTGCTTGAGCAGTTAAACATGTTTAATGAAAGACGCCACAGAACAATTTAATACTTGATTATTTCCCTTCGCTAGGATAATTTATGCCTGTACTAATATACAATTTGAAGTGATATTAACTGGTGAAACATAACCCAAAACAACATTTTACTCACTAACATGCTTAGTTAGTTCACAATCACCAGCGCCGGGGAAAATGGAGCATTTTCATGGTTCTAACAAATTTTTAAATTACTAAAAAAAAGTGTTTAACTAACTCAGAGCAGTTATCTCAGGGTTGGTTACTAAACATTTGCCACAATAAAACTGACACCACATCACTGATGTGAAAAATGCACAATAATAATATATATCCAAATGAGTTAGTCACACATTATTAAAGGCTCTCTGGTGATAGTGACTTTTGACGTAAGTCTGTAGCCTGTAGTTTATGGCGTACGTTCCTTGGAATTTTCTTGAACAATACCAGGACCCTTCGTTAAAGGCATATCCCACGTCGGAAGTTCTAGCTGGGGTTCTCAGTTATAGAAAATGAACTCAATCCAGTTCTCTTCTAACATCATTTTGAGTATTCTTGTCCTTGTTTGAAGTTATTCCGAAGATACGTTCATTTCTCCCCGTCTGCCAGACTAAACACACATTTTAGACTATTTATAGCAACGAGGAATTTCACCCACAGTTCACACTTTACTCGTTGACATCAGCGTTTTTTTTAGAATTTATTGCTAATTTTTACTCGTATTACGTTAAACCAATTAAAATACATAATTTAACTATTTTTTAAACATTTAAGATTTCAAGTACCTATCAAATAACTCTAGTAAAATTTAGTAACACTAGTAAAGTTGAGCATCATTACAATATTAGCAAAAACAAAGTTATCATCTGTCAAAGGTACAAATTATCAGAATAATTTTACATTTCACAGTGGGTATAAAATTATTAGTGAATATTCACTGATTCAGCCGATGGATGGAGCAGTTTCAAAAAATTGAACAAGTGAGAAACCACTGTGAACTTGGCGACTTTCCACTGATTCCGATAGAGTGCCAATGTTCAACAAGTTAATTAGTGAATGTCAACAGCTTTTCCAGTAATATTTCACTGATTCAATAAGTGAAAACTATTCTTTGAAAATAAATGGAAAAATGGTGAATATTCACTGATTTACTAGTAAGATGTTAGCACTCTTAATTAAAGGAAATCAGTGAATATTCACTAACCAAGAATTAACTAATGTCATTTATTCAAATTGTTTAAACTGCTCCATCAATCAGCGTGAATCAGTTAATATTCACCCATTCATATCAACAGTGTAGCCAAGCAGTCGGACCGCCTATGTATAAGAGTGTTTGTATAGTAGATATGGCAAAAAAAAAAAAAATCCCAACCATGGTATCGTTTTATACATGTTTAGATCAGGGTTGGCTCTAAGGCGAGATGGCAAAATAAATGGGTAGGGGGGGGGACGGCCCCGGGCGCTAGGTTACAGGGGGTGCTGGCGGTGCCGAAAATTTTTACTTGGGAATGAAATGTAAACGAGTGTAAAAAAATACAATATCTAACAATATTTATACTTTTGCTAGATTTGTATTTGTATTAAACTTGGTATTATAAATACAGTCTTTATAATAAGAATGCACACTTAAAACTCTGGTAATGGTAGCTAGTAAGTACAGTTTTATGTATTTCTACTGAAACGTTATAATGTTATTCATGCGAGCGCAAAACAACGTATGCAAGATACGTTTATAACTGTTGGGTTGATTGGACTTATGGAAAAAGGGGAAGTGATATTACCGGGGGGGGGGAGGGGGGAGCAAATGACAATTCTTGCCCCCGGGCGAAGGAAAGCCTAAATTCGTCCTTGAGTATAATGTATACATTACTGGTGTTATCAGGCTTATAAGTAACAAATGATAAACCGTAGCTACCTATACAATCTGAAGTATTTTTTCAGTGTACCATACTGCATCTGGGTGAAAATTCGTTGATTGTCAGAAATTGCTGAAAAGTTTCGGGTTAATTATTAATCTTACCGAAATATATGAACATCGGACAAATTCATTGGTGTGATATGTTGTAACATGAATATCTTAATTTTAGAAACATTTAGTTATTTGTCACAAAAACTATAACACTAAATATATTTTGGCTTGTTTGTGTAAGAATGATTAAATTACTGAACTCAGATCTACAAAAAATTTGTTCTCTAGTTTATTTACAAAGCGTACAATTGAACCATTTTAGATATCGTGGTGGTTTATTATTTTACAATGAAGCTTACGTAAATATCAAGAAATGTAACTCAGAATTTTTCGAAATTCAACTACTACGGGCGTAAAAAGTAGTAAAATGTTACAGAACTCCCGAAGAGTGAATATTGACCCCGGAGAAATTTTCAGTCTCCATGTTTTTTTTTTTTTTTTTGTTTGTTCTACAAAAGCCAGTCATTGATTATAATAGAGAAATGAAGATGAACTGAAAACAAAGAGGTTCTGCAATTAAAGTACGCTCAGCGAAGTGGACTGAATAGAGCTATTTGTATTTGTTGTATTATTTAATAACTAGCTTTATATTTCTTTGCTTTCGAACATCATTTGGGATGTTTTCTGTTTCATTACGTACTTCTAGCTTGGTGTGCTGATCGATGTTTTCTTTTTCAGCAATATGTCATTAATTTATTCGGTACTGTTGTTCTTTGGTGTCAGAATTGCATGTTCGCACAACCAGTCAATGGACTTCTCACTAATGTAGGATATATCAGGATATACATTTTCTAAGAGATCAGTAAATTTAATTTCTACTCTTCCTAGGCTTGCAAGTATGGTAATCTGTCCATCAGATTCAGGATATGACCCATCGCCACTTTTGAGAAGAAGATTAGAGAATTGCTCAGCAGAGATATACTTTTTTTAATTGATACGTATATACAGAGAATATAGTATCACAATCAATTAATACGTAATTAAATGTTAGTTACTCTTTTCTATAGTACACGCGAGCGAAGCCGCAACGGGTCAGCTAGTCTATCATAATTTACAATTAAAGCTATTGAAATGTATTTTTTATCTTTATTCTTTAAATTATTTGATTAAAAACTTGCTTGAATAATACCCAAAACCTTCATTTAAATCATAATTCCCCCTTTCCAATTATACTTCAGAAATATTTTTTTTTTTTTTTTTTTTTTAATTTTCTTCACTGGATCCTAATAATGTTAGCAGCTACTTTAATACCTTGTACTTGAATAAGTAACTCACCTTTAATATGTTCAATAAAGTTAGCAAACATAATTTTCTTTATTTCAACATGAGTTATCACGTTATGGTAAATCAACTCTTTTATATGTTTATTACAATTGTTAGAAGTTTGGATCACTTTTTGAGTCATTTTACAAAATTAAATGAATAATATACCAACAACAATAAAAAAAATTCATATTAATTCTATAATAATTATATTTTAACGCTGTTTTTCCTTTCCTACAAAATCAAATCCTTTAAGCTTAAAATATTAAAAAATTTTATATTTAAAAGAATATTCAAAGAAAATGATTTATTAAGTTTTAAAAAGTTGTGTAGAACAACTGCAGTTGTAAGGAATTTATTAACGTGTAGTCCTCTTGTACTTATAAACCATTAAATTTGTATTCCGTTTAAAAAAAGTACAATGATCTTATTACTGGAGTGGAAAGGGTTCAAATAATCATTTATAATTTTGTAACATAACCTTGCTCTCTCCACTTTTACTCTCTGTAATATCTCCAAATAAAAACTTTAACTTGGGCAGATATAGCTTACCAATTATTTTACTAGTGTATGAGCCCTGGGTTGTACGACTTGGTAAAATAAAATTAATTGAAACAATTATGATAAACTGAGAGAAAACAAGTGGTGTGAAAAGAACCAAATTTATTGCATATAACCTTAAAAGAATATTAGTAGGGCTCATAAAGAAACATAAATTGGATCATCAATAAGATTTCGTAACGTATTATTGAAAAAAAAAAAATCAGTGACTTTGCAATTATGAGAGACTATGAATTAAGATATGGAAACAAATTTGAGTACTAATTAAATATTTGCTTTCCTAGACTCTTACTAGATTGTGAATTTGTATTAGAAAAAAAAATTGAAAATTAAATGTTGGATGTTAGTTCAGTGTGATGAGTCAAAGAAAAATATAAATTTATTATTTCCTCCACAATATTAGCCAGAATAGTAGGGTAACGTTTCCTTCAAACTTCTTTACATTGTGGCAATATAATTTAGAGTAATTCTTCTGTTCGTTTTTAAGAAATACTGCAAAAATTGTGAGGATTCAGCTTGAGACATCTTATCCAGAGTATTCGTGGGGTTAAAATTTTTGCACTACTTTAAAAAAAATTAATATCCTCAAAATTTAAATTTAAGCAGAGTTGTCCACAATTTCTGAAACTATTTCATGGTTTGGAATTTTTTTCTTGTCGTTACGGGAGGGCTGGGACTGCTTACCGTTGAAGTCTCCACCGTGAAGAAAGAAATTTCGTAAACTCTCCTGAGTTTCGAAAATTTAAAAGAATATTGGTATCAAGGGAAACGTGGTACTCCACGTCGTACAATTCTTCTCCCAGTTGGCCAGTAAGAGGTAATGCCAGGCTAGGATTCGCCCAACATATTTCCTGGAAGACGGAAACGAGAAGGCCTGGATATCTTCTACTCTTCAGCCGTAGAAAACATTTCCCCGCTGCTTTCCAACAGGAACAAATGCAGCGCCAGGTCTCGAGGCAAAAAGGAATTATAAGGCAAAAAAATCGTCTCGAGGCAAAATCTTACTCGAGAAAGTCTTCGTAGCCGGACCTCTGTGTAGATTTTTCTTCCATTTTCTTCCCTTCGACGTTCTATATTAAAAAAAAAATTTTTTTCTTGTTGATTCCAAAGTGAAGGCAAAAACTCTGCTTCGAAAAACGCAGTGAACATGGAAGTTATTCTTTCTACTAGCAAAAATCGATTAATGTGTGGTCTGCAAATGATCAGATTTTTAAATTAAATTACGTTTTCTTCCTAGTAAGAGCCTTTACAAAATTGTATGATTATTAAAACATTTCCTGAAAATATACCATACATTTAACAAACATAAAAATTTCAATTAACACTAGTCACAGATAAATATTACTACCATAGCACAATTACTTATTTAAATATTTACATTACCTGAATGTCAAAGACATAATAAAATTCTAAGCAATATCTGTGCATA
>PNEQ01133051.1:0-17067 GCA_003012365.1 Medauroidea extradentata | reverse complement strand
TATATATATAAATTAACGTAGTTTAGGTTAATTGTGATGATTAATTGTAATGAAGGGGCCTTTATTGTCATATGTAACATATTGCCATCCATTTTAACTTCAGTATTGATTGTGAGGGGTCTGTGGGATCCTATGATAGGCCAGTATAAAAACACTATAAAATATGACTATTACTAATATTATCACAGAGGTATCGTGTCTGGTATCGTTTTAACCTGTGGAATGTCACAGACTTGAATATGCTAGTAACATTAAGATAATTTTATGTATAATGATTATAGTTTTTAAGAGGGATAATTGCCCGCCGGTCTGGCGACAATAGAGCAGATGATGCAGTGGGCCTTACCACATGCTGTGCGAGAAGGGGGGGGCGCCCTACCTACCCCTGTCCCCTTGCCATTCAATCCCCTCTCTTTCTCTCTCGCCTACACATTTCTTCTCCTTTTCCCCTCCCCCAACAGACCCCGTGTAACGTCCGTAATTTGAACTAGAATTATATAAATTCAAGATAGCAAGTAGTAATTAGGCTAAGTGTTTTATTTGTAATTGCTGTGAGAATGTGCCCATGTTTAATTTGATTTTAAATAAATACGGAAGCTTCCACAAGGGACGTACGCAATGTTCGGGCCAGGTCTTCGCTCTGATTGGTCGGGGGAACCTACCCGCCCCCATGAGTCCGGTGGGGCGGGAAGGGGACGCCGCCCAGGAGAGCAAAGATGCGAGACGCGAGGCACTAGCACTAAGAATGGAATCTTAAGACGAGCCGGGTGTGTGTGAACTCGGGAGGACAGGTGTCGGGATATTCGTCGTCGGGTTTGTAAGGACGGTGGACAGCGAGCTCGGGGTCACCGGTGGGTGGACTTTTCGGGTGATCGCGGCCGGTACCTGCAACATAATTAACGTCGTGACCGATCAAAAGCCGCCGGAGGAAGCACCTATTATTTTCGTCGAAAGAAACTTTAAGTATCTACCTCTCGTGACGCAACCCGCAGTGCGTGAATCCCTTAGGTCGATTTAAAAAGAAACTTCTTTGTTATTTTATTTCAATTAAAGCTAGCTGGGCATACTACAACATTACTTAATACGAACCCAATCATCCAACATTAATCACGTGAGAAACAGAGCAACGACACCTCTTATTAATAACAAACGCGGGTCATGAACGAGCACAACAATCAACAGGAGGTCGCAAAGTCATTTGGCGAACATGTAGGCCTGAGTATAAACATTGAATTTAAACAACACCTTTAAAGTCAGTATGGCCAGTACACAATGAGTAGTAATTCTTGATATTTTGTAGGTACACTTTTTCAATTTAGTAATTTTTAATGTTAATCGTATGCTTCTTGGGGTATTAACATTGCTTGGTACAGAAGATTAGTTGTATATGTCAGATGCATTTTAATAATAGTCTGTCTTATTATAGTTGTACATGCATTAATTTGTATTAAAGTGTGTTGATCTGCGGCTACCCCATGCCCATGTATGTAACCCCTAGTAACTTAGTTGAGGTTAGGTTAGGCACATAGGTTGGAGTTGTGTAAGAATATAATATTAACTAATTTGTTAGTAGTGTAGGAAGAGTTTGTACCAGTACGTGTTGTAGGTTAGTGGAAATGTCTGGAAAATATGGTAAGGTGAAAGGAAGGCTTAAGCCTAAGTATGTAAATTGTAGAAAGGTGTGGAAAGAAGATGGAGGTGTCCAGTGCGACAAATGTGAGGGCTGGATGCAACTGGACTGAAGTTAGCTCTACCCGCCAGCTCTATCCAGTCCCGGATAGGCGGGTAGCTCCGGTAGACTTGCCAGTATTATACGGGATTTCCCGTATTCAAGACCAAAAGTCAGTGTCCCGTATTGCAATCGTATGGACGTTAATGATCCCATATTTAATGTTGTGTGGCAGAATGTGGCAGAATGTTTACTTTTCATCTATATGCGACGGGGCGGCTGCGCAATGCTCTGCACGAGGTAAGACAGGGATACAGTAGATAGCAGCAGCTTACAGTAACGAATATACCATACCAATATCACGCCGATAGATAGCAGTGGTCGGTCCACTTATAGTAACTGTACATAGGATTGATAAATAAGATTGTTAGTACTGTTCGGATCAGTTTTTTTTTTTTTGCGCTGCTTACTAACGTGGTGTGTTATCTTGAAACATAATGAGTAACTCTCCACCGAAGAAAAGAAAGCTACTTTCTGTTTATAAAGCAAACTGGGAACAAGATGAAAAGTATTCGTGGATATCGCCTGTAAAAAGTAACACTTTCAAGGCGCGGTGTACTATTTGTAACCGAGGTTTTTCCATTGTTCATGATGGTGAATCTGATGTAGGCAACCTGCTTCTACAACCTTTCATAAAAGTGCAGTTCAAACATCTTCGAAACAAAAAATTACAACATTTTTGTGGAATATATTAGTGAAGAACACTTTGACTGTGTATAGTGCCTTAAAGGATCCTTCGCACCCTCACATCCTTGAAAAGTGCATCATGAAGAATACGGCCATTTTTTATTCGTGTCCAAATTCTACCGAGGATCCAAGATGCACCCTTCCACACATTCTTGAATCAAGGATGCGTGGCCCGCATCCTTACGCCCTTGCGATAGTTATTTGTTTGAATTGGGAATTCAGAAGGTATGTTTATACACAAATGCACCCTTGCCGCGAAGGATGCATTTCTGTGAAGGTTGCGAGGATTCAGGGATCCAAGGATGAATCCTATGAATTCAGAAACAGCCAAAGTTTTAGCTAGTGAAATTGCAATGTGTTACCATAATGTTAAACATAACCTCAGTTATAATAGTTTTGACTTGAATGTGAAGCTCGTTCGACATATATTTGCAGACAGTTTGAGCAGAATAAACAAGCTGTCCTGCGGGAGAAGTAAAGCAGAGGCTTTGGTGAAGATAGTTTTAGGGCCGAAAATGTAAGTGAATTTCTTAACATTTTAAAGGATCCAGAAAGTACTCAAAAGTTCTTTGCGCTTGCTACCGATGCTTCAAACAAGGGAAACATAAAATTCTTCCCTGTTTATTCCGATATTTTGACACACTTGCTGGTGTTCAATGGAAGGTCAGTATAAATATTTATATGCAAGGTCTTTTGTAATTTGTTTGTAATAGAAATGTGCAAATATTTTGGCGGCTATTGCCTTTGTGTGTTCTTAAGTTTTTTATTTATCATTTTCCCCAGGTTTTGAATATAATAGAACAAAGCGACGAGTCATCAACAGGAATCCACGAATTTCTGAAGAGTGCTGTAGAAAGATCAGGACTTTCATTAGATAACATGTCATATTCTGCAAACAATGCAAATGTTAACTATGGAATTAAAAAAGTATATTTAAGCATTTGCAAACGGATAATAGTTTGTTCTTGAAGCGAATTGCAATGAATATGTTTTACATAATTGTTGTAAGCATGCAAGTAATGTTCTAGATGTTGATGTTGAGACTGTTGTGTTAAAATGTGTCAGTCATTTTACGTCTTCAGCAAAATGGAGACAATAACTGATTCCTTTTTCTGAGTTTGTTGATCATGAGTATGCAGAATTAATGGGTCACATTCCAACCAGGTGGTTGACTTTGGGTAGGGCAGTAGATAGAGTAATAATGAATTTTGAATCGTTATCAAGCTATTTTCGCAGTATGTCCAAATCAGAACGTCCTGCGGTTGTGAAAGAGTTTTTCCATTATGAAAGTGGAGTAAAAGAATAATTATTGCGTATTTATCTTGTATTTTTATAGTAACGTTGCCAAACTTTTTAAGGAATGTAAATTACTTTTGGAAGGAAGTAATTTGGCAATTTCTGAAACATTTGGAGTAATGAATAGATTAAAAAATAAACATGAAAATAGGTTAGAGGATAAGTTTGTCCCCTATAGAGTAAATCATCTTTGAGTAAGCTCCTGCCTCACACACTTTTGGCTTCGTGATGTATTATTTTTGTTTCACATATTTTACTGCCACATGAATGAGAATTGACAAAGAAATTAATATGAATAATATGCCGATAAGAACTGTTTATCACGTAGGTAATATTTGTTATGTTCTCTACTTGCTATCTCGTTACTGTGATCTGTATGCTCGTATCTTGTTACATTCGTTTCTCCCTTGCGTTCCTCAGTATAAAGTTACACTACGATCACATGCGAGTACCTTATCGTCCTTATTCACTGTTAAAAGTTTCCGTAAATTTACGGAAATATTTACAGAAAAGTACTGTAATTTTACGGAAGTGGCTTCTGTAATATTATGTTTACGGAAATTTGTCTGTATTGCCAGTTTACGGATGTTTGACCGTAACTTTCCATAAATTCATGAAAATATGTTTCTACAATTTAAAAGCATATTTTACTGTGTTTCTTAAGAAAAATTGTATTCATAATCACTATGAATCCTGGATGTCAAATACAAAAGTTGTCTCTTATAAAGTTGATATCTTACCACAGCATGGAACTCATTTACTCATAAAATGTTACTGTGGTTCAATGGTGCCGACCCCCCGTGGCTCAGTTGGTTGAGCGGCTGGCTTTGGTACGGGGGGTTCTGGGTTCAATTCCCAGGTCTGGCTGGGTGTAAATTTGTGTTTGTCCATTTGGGTCTCAAAAATTGTTACTATATTGTCTCACGAATATTACTGGGGTCACTCAAATTAAGTCACATTAAAGGGGGGGATGTTTGGTGCAGTGATGATGCGGAAGCTTCCGCATCGCCACTGCACCAAGCATTTCTTATAAAAAATATTTAAAAAATGGTTAGAGCTTCTGCTTGACGATTATAAGGTCGTGGGTTAGAATCCCAGCAACTTCGAAAATTTTTTCAGGTTACTAAATAGTGCGTCAGAATCTCGATAATATATAGCTAATAAGAAAATGTAGTATTTCTAGAAAATGGAGTGCTAGTAGATTACAGAAATTTAAATTCTTTTTGCAGTAAATGGATTGTCTGTTATTTTACGGACGGTTCCATTATGAAGAAAAACTGAGTGTCCGTTAAGATTTCTGGATAATTTTTTGCCAGTGCTTATCTGCAATTTCATGAAAAATTTTTCTAACAGTGTTCCCACGCCACAACTGAATGAAACATTCACTTCTATGTGAACGTTCATTATACTTCTCAAATTGTTGCAGAATTAACATTAGTTTAAAAACCGAACTAAGCGAATGAATCATTCGAATTATCATCCCAAAATCGATTAATATATTTTGGCAAACGATTCGAATTTACAAATACTTAAAATCGATTTTGCCCATCACTAACGCATGGCAGTTTTTATTTATTACAGTATCTCAGTAAGCATCAAAGTGTTTACATATTGCTATGAATATGTGTATGCAATTTTTTTAGTAGGCCTAGTTAACTCATAGATACATTAATTTTCCAAATATATTACATACTCATATAAACTAATTTGTATACTAATTTAGTGAACATGCATTAAAAGAGGTTTTGTATTTTCTTAACAAAATAGAAGTATCAGTTAAATCTAAAATAGGAAATAGCATATCAATGTTGCTTTGAAAGGGTACTCGTTGCCACTGTTTAGTGATAGGAAATATTTGTGTTATCTTCCCCCTTTCCCCCTACATTATCGATTATTTAAAGGAATTCTTTAATAGTCTTATGTGAAAGCAAAAATTCTATGGCAAAGTTTGGTGTGAATTTTGAAAATCACATTTTGTTGCAAAACCTCAAAATGTACCAATTAAAATGGTATGTTATAGAAGGGTAGACTCCAAATTGCAATGTTTGCATATTGTATAAACAACAAAATATTTATATTTTCGGTGGAGAGTGACTAGGTGTACGTGTTTTTAATTTCTGTGGTGTGATATCTTAGTTTTCATGTGTGGCATCCATGTTGCCAGCTAATATTATACCGTTTACACTGTTGTCAAATCACGCATCAATAAGGTGTTAAAACAGTTTACCTACACTCACATTCGAACTTATAAAAGCTTTTTGTACTCCTTTCTTTGATAGCGATGATAATGTTATAAAAGTTTTGCCAAGCTAAATTTGCATGAGTGGTAAAAATAGTACAGTATATTTGC
This sequence comes from Medauroidea extradentata, assembly GCA_003012365.1. Lineage (NCBI taxonomy): Eukaryota > Metazoa > Arthropoda > Insecta > Phasmatodea > Phasmatidae > Medauroidea > Medauroidea extradentata. The sequence goes on along the minus strand of PNEQ01133051.1, from coordinate 11,005 downwards.
AATTATTGCAAGGAGCCAATCAGTTTGGTCAAAATGGTATAATGAAATAACACTGTGTTACGACCAATCTCACTTTTATGTTTGTTGTGTGTGGTAGGCCAGTAAATAGATTGGATGTTAAATCTTAGTGAACATACTTTTGAATAGGGCCTGATATTAATTTGTGACAGTGTATTTTGCCCAACTTTTTTCCATTTCAAAATTATATTTCAAATGGTTACTAAGGGTGATTATAGATTGGGATTTGACTTTAGTATTTTATGCAAACTACTGTAGTACTATTGGTTAGTTTTTATATTGTTTTACTAGTGCAGTAAAGTTTTCTAAGGTTACCATAACTATGTTTATAAAATTAGTTAGTTTTTTTCCATGTAACTTACATATTACAAGGCATTAGTATCCTTGCACACATACTTTGGTTTTAATAGTATGATGTCGCTGCAAATGACATCCTGAAATACTATAGATTGTGTTATGATAAATGTGCACTTTTCATAATATTTTTTGTATGAATTTTTTATAGATGTGGTCATGCAGAACATTTCTGGAGGCTATGAAATTAGTTTTGAAAAGGCTACGAAATATTGGTTCCGTCAAGTATTCAACAGATTGAAGAAAAGAAATACAATGCACGTGATGGAAGATTCTGATGAAACAGCATAAGTTTAAATTGTAAAAAATGTACCTATTGAATTTACTTGAATAGAAGACAACATTGATTGAAGGCAGACTTTTAGATTCTGCTGCGTGTCAAGTGAAAAAAAAAAAAATAAATAAAACTGTATCTATTAATATTGCCCTTCAGTTTTTTTTAACACCTGACCTAATAAATGTTGAAAATTGTTGTGAGTACATACTCAATAACAACTGAAATTTTTAATTTTCTTTTGTGTTTCTTTTGTGGCAGTTACATGAAGCCAATAAATAAGCAGTTACAAAAAAAAAAACTTTTCCTACGATTTGTCTCTGTACGACTTTCTTTTTTTTTTTTTTTTAATTTTACAAATCACAGCAATATTCCAGCTACTTTACTATAGCTAGGCCTTACAGTTGTATACATATAAAGATTACGTTTACATCTGTGATTTTAAAAATAAGAGATGTTAAAGAGTTTGGTTTATGCTTTGAATCATAGCCTTGTGAAGAATATTTCACACCTGGCAGAATAAATTCTAATAAATTTCAGAATGCTCTGATACAGTAATAAGAATCACATAGTGTAGCAGTTACCAGTGACGAGTACACACACTTTAATTCAAGATTGCCTGTCGAGTTTTTTGACTGTGTTCTACAAAAATGATTTGTCCTTTCTTGTACACATTTATTCCAAAATTTGAGCTTTGAAGGTCAGGATACAGTATATAAAGTTTTTTTTTAAGCTCACGGTGGATCAGAAGATTCTATGACCTCAAGTTATTTCAAGATTGTTTGCATAAGTCTGCTGTAGCTTGAAATTGGTCCATTGTCACCTGTCGTAATTGCAGGAATATTTAATTGCGAAGTACTGGAAAGAAACTAGAACTTTCACTCCTAATGTTGAAAATACTTTATACTGAACCACCAGGTGATTTTCTCATGGTAAAATGAAGTTTGTTTACATTTCGATGCTGAAAAATATATTTAACTATCTTTGGTCAAGTACAGTGAAGTGTTGTTACAGTTGTCTGCCTCACGAAAGAATTCCATTTTTTGACAGTTTTGAAGACTATCGTGCAGGAAAATATTTTTATTTTGGTAAACTGCACAGCTTGAGAGCCAGTTTAGCGTATTTGTGCAAAAATGTCTTATGGCAGAGGAGAAAAACTACCTAATTCATGGCAACAAATGTGAAAAGAAATGCTAGCACAACTGTAAAGAAGTGGAAGTCTTACATGAGACGGACTATATTCTTACGTGCATTCAGAACAGACTTCTATAATGAATACATGAATTACTATTAATATTTATAAAAAAACAAATACCAAAGTGCGTAAAATATTGTGTAAATATATAAATGATTAAATTTGTGTGTAAAAAGTGTGCGTGTGTATATAAACCGTATTTTTTGGTATATAAGATGAAGTGTGATATAAGACGAAGTCAACTTTTCACGCACAGGAATTGGAAAACAAATTTGCGCTGCGATGTTAGAAGGAATGTTACCATTGTCAGTGCAGTTGAACCTGGAGCATTATTACTGCTTCGCATTGCCGTGATAGCGTTTATTATTCTTGGTCACGCCAACATTTCTTTGTATACATGGTTAAAATGGTGCACATTTCATTCAAAGTTTGTTTACTGTTTGTTGAAAAATCGACACAACAGGATTGTTCGCCGAAAATATTTACACACATGTCTTGTTTGAACATATGTGCACGAAATGGCAGAATAATTGTTTGTGTGACAATGATTACGCTAAGGTTTTCGATTAACTTCACACGACACCACATGGGTTATTCTCTGTGAAGTTTGTAGAGTCATTCTTATTCAAAAGACGTAGTTTGGCAGTATAGACCACATATGTATACTTCTCTGACAATGTTTCTTTATTCCTTGTTTTGTTTCTGGATTTGTGAACAATTTTAGCGACACTAGTTTGTACGTAGCTGTAATTATTAATTATGTAGATTATTTTCTTTCCTGCCAGTTCATTTTTCTAGATTTTTTTATTTATAAGACTTTGTATAATGGCCCACAAAAAAAAATTAATGAAATGGTTCAGCCAACAAAACAAGAAAGAATGTTGAACAAGAATAAATGATCAAGCCAAAATTAATCTCGTTGAAAAGCGATTGTAAGCTGCTGTCAAGAATCTTGGACTTTACAAATTGAGAGTCTCATTGGTATGTAATGCCTTTACTTTTTAAGTGTACGTTATGTTTGAGATATTGTATGCAACTTTTTTATGTTCACTGTTGAAGTCCCTGTGCACTGTTTTCTCGCATGCACCATTTGTTGTAATTAGTCCATTGAAAAAAAACAATGGATAACAGTTTGAAACTGTGTGTAGGCCACTAATTTTTTTTTGGTGGTATGCTGCATTGTATAAGAATACTCGGAAATTGACAAATAGAGGTACGTAATCGTAAAATATAGCATAAAATCCAAGTCTTGGGTGCCAGAAAATGTGTGTGTATTTAAAATTGATAGTTATACATACAGATAAGTTCAGATTTTACGACAACCTATGGTTCCCGAGAATATTTACTCAGTCGTTGTAAAATTTAAGTAGTCATCCAATTTTGACTAATAAAAGTAAAAACATATGTTCGAGAACATTTTGCACGGATATTTGCTACGGATAGTAGATCAGGCAAAAAGAACCACTATTTGTTAGTGAACATGTGTCCAGAAATGTTATCCTTTAAAGTTACAGGGGTGAATACAAGTGCACACATGTAAATTACTTGCCCTGCGAGATGCCACACTGAGATAAAAGTATTGTTGTAGATATTATGCTTCTGTTAAAATATAGACAACAGTCCAGTATTTTTGGCAGTGCTGCCTAGATCGTTCCTACAGTAAACTTTATTCTAAATGATGAGAATGCTTTGCATCTTCTACAGAACCGCATCAAATAATTTAGCAAACAAAATTTCTGCCAGAATTTTCTTATCAAAATGTGTGTGCAATTTCCATACATACTTTAATAATTTCCTGTAGTGGTCCATGATTGTCACCTTATGGTGGGGGAGGGGAGGGGCTTACGATGGTTGCTTTAGGGAGATCCATCAAAGATATCCTAAGGAGATCCATGAAGGATGTCCTGGGGAGGTCTCTGAAGGATGTCCTAAGGAGGTCCTCAAAGGATATCATAATGAGGTCCGCTAAGGATGGCCTGGGGCAGTCCACAAGGATGTATTTCCTCTGGTAATCCATAAAAGATTACCTCAGATGGTCCTTAAGGGACAATGTCCTCTGGTGGTCCTTGATGGATGTCCCCTGGTGGTCTTCTTTGGGAATCCCAGCTTAGTCTTTTTATCCAACAGGGATGACCTATGGACATCCAAACAGGAGGCGCCAAGCACAGTTGAGGCACACAAATAGGATCAATAATGGATTACCTGTGGCAGTCCCTGTTATCCATAAGGGTATTGCCTGAGGAGGTCCATAGGCTCACTCGTGCCAGCTGGGAAGTTACATATTTACTAGCCTTAAGTAAAAGTTGGTTTCCTTGATAATTATAGGCCTAAGCTTTTTGATAATTCCTCGGAAATGTGTGTTAAAACATATATCCATGCAAATTTCTCCACAACGTTTAAGTAATATTACAGTTTAATGAAACTAGTGCTATCAATCATCAAATGATATTGTTCCAGATTTATTATATACCTACTGTTTACCTTGCTCCCTTATGCATATAGACGTACTTCGTTTTTTTTTCTGTAGCTTGTACACGCCAACATTAATTGTCGGGTATAACATTTGTTTTAGGGCAGTTGTTAATATGTCAACAATTTGTTACGACATGGATTAATAATTTCTAAGTGTAGACTAATGAAGCAAGGTTCTCGCCGTATGGAAACTTGCTTTGTGATGCCCTGATAGGAGAATGTTCATTGTAGGCCTCGTCATTTTTAGACAATGTTTCTATTGATTTGTTGCGTTTATTACAGAAGACAATAACAACCAACCTTGGCCTACTGGAAATACTGCCTGGTATAACAACTGGGTGTATTTATCATAAGAAATATGCAGCCACATTATTGTCGTTTGTGAACACTGACACAATTGCTTAAGCTTCATCGTTGTTTATTAATCAATACGATCTATGACATACTTATTTTAAAAGCGCCTGCAGTTGCCGTATACTAAGAAACGGTAATTTCTTCGACTCAGAGTGTATTAAAAGTTTTAATTAATGAATCTTGTCAACCCATATAATCTTATACGTTTTTCGGCGCCGCTTGTGCAAAATCAGCTGTTGCTACCCATGATTCAGTGCGCAAATGCTACTGGCCAAGCCGTCCATTCTTTGACATTTTCGAAATTTTTGGATTTTTTCGGAATATTTCAGCTTATTTCGGAATTTCTTGAAATTCTCTCGAAATTTGGTAAAATTGGGGAAATGTGACCTTCTGGTAACTTTGCATCAAATATCAGGTGGCTTGTAAAAGCGATCTTGTCACGAAAGTATTTAAGTCACGTGTCATGGCAGTTGGGAGGCGATTCACGTCGACACGAGTCAGTTTGATAGTTTGCAGTGGCGTGCTGGTTTTAGTGAATCTTATTCGGACGACCCGGGAAAGTGTTGATGTGTCGCTGCAAATCAACAAAAAATTGTGAATACTTTGATACGTTACTAAGAGTTTAGTTGCTGTAACTGAACGTACCTCGCTAGTCACGTTCACAAATACGTTGATAAACAGTTCAAATCATTAAGGGCATCGCCGAGAACTCACTATATGTTACAAACAAACGCACTTCAATTGAAGCCACAGCCATTAGGGCGATTTGTATCATTAAGAAACATTTTTAATCTGATACCTACTCTGCGGGGACAGTGTTGTAATCCGCGCGAGGCTGCGTCACCAAAAAAATAAATATACCGCTGCAATTTAAATATACTGTAGTCAGTAACTTTTCTTCTTATAATCCAACCACGCGTATAAAAGTCCTATTAATTTCTTGTTACATTATGTTGAACATTAATGCAAGCAGCAGTTAGACCATATTACAGAACATACCTGGCATTCTGCTGCCCATATAACTTAATATAATGTAGCTGTGGGAAACTCGACGATTTACAATTGGGCACATTAAGTTTCTATCAGTAGGAAACTAGGGTTACTTTAGCGTTTAACTGGAGATTATGGGCCGGTACCTAGCTAGTAGTACTTCATGGTTCCATTTGATTTTCACTCATTTGCATGGGTATCGTTTGTGTATTTTGTAGAATTATTTGAAGTATTATTATTTTGTCTAAAGTGTAAGTTTTTCATTGTATTGTCATAGCTCGACTTGTATTAGAGTGTTTGCTCAAGTACTGGCTGTTAGGCAAATGTATGTTGCGTGTCATTCATCCTTCAGAAAATAGTACTTCCGCCCAATGGCGATCTTTGTATACTGTCCTACCGATTAAGACACCTATTGGCATTAAGAATATTGTCAGACTTGATATTACAATGTTTGTGCAGCAAACATTATCATCTTGCTGGAGTGCTAGACATGTTTTATAACACTGTCACTAACTGTACTGTTCAGTCCCTATGTCGATTAAAAAAAGAGGTAGTGTCATATTATCGTCATAGTAAATTACTGACGTTACTTTTAACAACACTCTGGACATCAGTGATCCTTGCTATGCGACACTGCTGTGCAGGTTGAAACCCTGCAGTCTTCCCTAATTGATGCTGAACAAGATTATGCAATAATTATTATCTGCTGTCAGCACTGCATCTCTTTCTGTACACATTATTTCAGTTTCACTCTTGATACAAATATCCTCAAGAATTGTTGTGCTTAGTTATATATAAATTATATACATTAATTTACGCTCAGGCATCTCAGTGTTAATTCCTAATTCATGGTTTTAACATATTTCCATGTATGCCAAGTGTAAATAATGGACACAGGTACGTGCACTTAACTATCTACTCAGTTTTGGGAAACTCACACATCCTGCAAAGAAAATGCTTATAAAGATTTCCTATTACTGACGCATTGAGAATTTTGAGGTTTTGGATTTACTGAAGTTGCAGTAGACTATAACGAAGCTAAACTATCATTGAGTGACAGCTATTAAAATAATTTTATCACTTCAAGAAATGGCTTTTACAGACATAACTCAAGTTACTATTTCTCAAGAGATATGTTTCGATTTGTAACATGCAAAGATATGTATTGCGTCTCCTCTCCTCTTTTCACTCAAATCAGACTAAAAAATTTCAGTGTGCTGCACAGTGGCGAGGCGTGGATTGGATGGTTATGTAAGCAAGCTCACACACACATATATACACTCACTCACACACACACCTATATACACACACATATACACACACATATATATATTATATATAAATAGGAAGATTTTCACTAGTGCTTGCTATTAAAGCGGAGACCACCCGGAAAAATTTGAATTTTGACGTGCAAATTTGGTGCTATTTAAAGGGTTTCTGAATGTAAATATTGAATATAAAACTAAGAAAAAAGTGTAAAGGATATTTTGCTAATACATGTCGATTTTTTTTTTAACAATAATGAGTAACTTTTTTTTTTCGGAGGGGAATAGATGCATCTGGCCCTAAATGAGTCATGCTGTGTTTGTCCTATATTAAAAATATGTATTAACAAACATATACCTTAAACCCGTACACACAGATAACCCCACACAAGTTAAATACGTTCATTCACACATACAAACATTTGATATTACTGAACCAATCCAATAGTACTGTAAAATGTACTAGAGCATTATTTCGTATAAACAATTACACAAGTAAAATAAATGTTTCATAAACTGGCCAAAGTAATGTTTGTTTTGGCAAAAACAACTACAACGCAGGTTATTAAAATTATGAATGCCCTGTCCGTCTGCGAGAAAGAAAATGCTTCTTGAAAACAAATATTAAAAAAATGTAAAGGTGACACTGTGTCTGACGTGACATGTGTCTTCAATGGACACTGATATTCCCGTGCTCCTATATTGATCAACAGATTCAGTAATGTCTACTTTCGTGTCAGTATCGCTATTACAAGTCACCTGAGATTTGATGCAAAGTTACCAGAAGGTAACATTTCTCAAATTTTACAAAATTTCGAGAGAATTTCAAGAATTTTCGTAATAATGCGAAATATTACGAAAAAAATCCAAAATTTCCAAAGACGTCACCAGGGAACACTGACGAGGAGCAAGTCACGACAACTGAACCAACAAACAATGAACCAAGATCGTCTGTCGACGTGAACGACCAGAACATTTTACCAAGTATGGTAGAGCAGGAGCAGTGTGAACTACGGATCTCTGAAGAACTATCATTACCGCAATAGATTGGGAGCCGAGCACGAGCTCGACGGAAGAAGCCGGCCGAGGGCAGGGGCGAAGCGTCCATGTAGCAATTGAATCATTGCTTCCCTAATAATTCTCATCACTTACTAAATAATAAAATAATATAAAATTTGATAGCGGAACATATGTTATTTACACTGCAGTGTTTGGTATATATTGTCTACAGGGATGGTGGTGTCACTTGTCTCGTGAAAGTACTTGACCTTGGAAGCAGTCCTGTCCTCTGCTTCCAGACCCTAGGGCTATTGCGGCCGATGAATGGCTCAGCGGGGGTGCGAGGGTCTGTAGCGGTCCCAAGTTGTAGTGAGGACTGGGAGCAACCGAATGACTTGCTTAATCCACGAGGTTAGCCAAATGGCCAAATCGAACTTGTACAAATGAGTAAATATTGATACAAGTTTAACAAAAACTTTATATGTGTGCAATTCTCTGAGCTCTTTGGGATATAGGTCTTATAATTAGAATTAAAAGAGTTGAATAATGTTATTGATTTACTGGCTCACAAAGCTTACAAAAATACCCAAAACAGCAATCAACTATAACTTTCGCAATACCTATAATTATTATGCACACAATTACTGCTGTGCCACAGAAACATTAATTAACTTTGAGAATTAAAGCACAAGAATGTATACCATTAATCAAAGACTACAAATCACAATAAAAGTTCAGTCATATATCCAATCAACAGTTACTCAACTAGTGACAGTGTACAACCTTATCAGTCCAAAGTGGTGATTGCTCACCATTTGCTGCGCAGCACCCCGAGTGCACCACTGTCTTCTCTCCTGAGGTCTTCGGCTCCACTCCCGTCGCGCACCTCCTTGTTTGTCGACCCGCAGCACCAGTCCTCTTGTTCCGCACAATAATTCTCTGAAGGTTTGTGCCTGCAGCCTCGCAGTAGACTCTGAAGTCACCAAGTTGTCTTCACCAGTCACTTCTAGAACGACCAATAGCGAAACTCTTCTAAATATGCCGATTCGGGGCTTTTATACTACTGCCAAACTCCAGGGATCCCCCGAATTATACGGGTCTAAAAATAGACATATGTTTCGGACTTGACTTGAGTCTCGTAGGCCATTCCCATAGGTTAAAAGCACAGTTGCAACAGATCTATGACGTAGTTTCGGCGGAATTCCCATCACGTAACAGTCCGATTTGTGAGTCATTGGTCAGTCCTCAAGGTGTTTCGACACGGGCCCCAGCCAGCCAGCCCTCAGAATTACAGCATACAACACTGCCCCCTCCTTAAGTCTGTTCGTCCCGAACAGACACAACAGCTTCAGGTCCATCGTACAGGGCTAATCTGTTGATGTGTACAACTTTAAGCCCTCTCGCCCGAGAGCCTCGACGAACAATCCGAAACACTACACAATTGATCTTCTTCACTTTTTCATAAGGGCCTTTCCAATTCTTCTGCAGCTTTGGACAATACCCCTTTATGTACGCAGAATGTTAGCAACAAACTGATCTGAGACATTTAACATTATTGTACTTGTTTACAGTGAATGTCCACCACCGTCTGTACGCTGAACACATCACACGGATGTTCACAGAATTGCCTAGGTTCAGGTCTAGGTTCTGTATGTCTGCGAGAATTATTCAAGTGTGTTTGAGCACAAACGGTACGTCTTAGACAGTTGCAACAAGAGGACCTTTTTTGTTACACAGGTATCATTTCTCAATGAAACATTTTCAAATGTTCTAAAAAGTTGATGGTAAAAAAGTTATATCCAATTCGAGGTTAGCCACCCTTATTATTTTCATAAAGGTGGAAGGTATCAAGTTGTATTTGCTGTTAATTTGAAGGCCCCAACTACATTAAGCAATGCTGAAAATATTTTTTATGTCATTTAGTTTCCGATATTTTGGGGAAATACGATCATAAATTTTGATATTGAAAGACTCATTACTCCATTAATAATAAGTTTAGGCGAAAATGAAAATATAATTTGTGCTTGTTTTTTTATATATATTTTTTTTTCATATTCATATTTGTTGCACTTTCGTACATGTTTGCATTGCCTCACTGTACAGTGCTATGCATGTTCTTTTAGTTCAATGATTAATTACATGCTGTCGTAAATATATAAAGTTGCAGATATGTATTCGAACAGGATTCGAGTACTATGTTAAACACACACGTCTGTTTTTATATTGATTACTTAACTATTTTAAGTCTCTCATTGTTGCTAAGCACTTCAAGTTATAATATAATTATTCTAATTTCCTATTTAACCATATATTAATGTATTGTTTCGTTATTAAATACAAAAAATTAAGTCCTCTTTAACTATCAGCCTACAAACCATAAACACTAGCATTGTTTTGTAATGAAGTAAAATAAATCCATTACTCCAACTTACATGTTGGTAAATAATTGCCATAGCTTACACAATATATGTTAACTCAGTGGTGTAGTCGCGGTGAGTGGAGTAACTAAGACATCTTTTTTCTTGCCAAAAATTATTTTATCTTAAAAATTATTTATATTTATACCAGAGATATATCCAATTATAAGATACAGAAAACTCTTTAAATAACACAATTTTGTACCTAGAAATCAAAACTATCCCTGGGGAGGACTCCCGGTATCGGTATTCCTACACCAGTGGCTTCCCCTCCTCTAAATGTCACGCCTTGCCACAGCAGTAAGGAAACAGTAATGAGGCCGAAACCTCCACGAGTCACCCTGGAGAGACAGGCCACTCCATGACATCGACCATGAGAACCCAAACAGACAAAGTTGACAATGACAGCAGGGACGAGAGCGTAGCACCACCACACAACTCCAAACTCTCGCACCACACCATGCAGCCTTGCAACAGTTGCATGCACGTCACTCAAGGTCACGCAGCACACAACAGGTGGAGGCACCCCACCAACATCTGATGTACAGCATAGCGGCCGACACAGAACCTCAACAGACCCGCTACTGTCTGCCGGCCTGCTGCACTTACGGGTGTGGTACATCAAGGGGTACTGTGCACGAACCATCTTCCAAGGGGGGGGGGGGGC
>PNEQ01133050.1:0-17066 GCA_003012365.1 Medauroidea extradentata | reverse complement strand
AAAAAAAAGATCAAGGGAAGAGAGAAGGTACCATCAAAATCGAGAACTACGATTGTGAAAGACAAGATTTCAGGCTGACAACATTATTGCAATTGTTTGTAGGTTAGTGGAACAACGGGACATGTGCAAAATCGTCCCGAGTGTGTGAAAAATGTGGTAATGGTTTTTAAATGCTTCTCCTGCACAATTTGCTTTGTGGAGCTTGTCCCGTTGTTCGGCCGCACTCTTCAATAATTGATGTTTTCAGCGTTGATTTATCTACCACTCGTTCTTTAAAGTATTTAGTTGTAGTTGAACATCATCGGAGTGTTTATCTATACCCATGTCTAGGTCAAGTAAATGTTTCCATGATTCAGCTGGTTGTTTCGTGTCGAGAGAGTTATAGGCATATTTCTGTTCAGAAATACATACGGTTTGTTTTGTTTTGTTTCGGAGTTCCCGATACGATTAAAAAATAAGATCAATTGGGTTTCTCCTAAATTTCCTGTTGGCTGCATCGCGTTCGTTGATTGTCTTCTAATAATGTCACTAAGCCAGGGTGCCGGGAGTCGCTTGAATCCGGCCGTTTTTACCGGAGCATGCGTATCGTACAGTGTAGTTACCATGTAGCTTAGAAGCTCCACCTTCCCGTCAACGTCGCTGCAGTCAAATACCACATGCAATAGCAATTTATTATAATTTTCTACGAGATATGTTCTTCTATCAGCTTTTAAATGCTTGTACTCTACGTATTTATGTCTACGCTTTCCACATTTTATTAAGTAAGAAATATAAATACGGCCATGAGCAGATATACCAGGAATAGGATAGTGGCCAAATTATGGTACCTTATCAACTCTAGAAGTTAGAATCAGGTCCAGCAACGTGCGAGTTTTAGGAGCTTCATGTCACTATTATGTTTCAGAGTATTGAACACTATTTTTTTAAGCATATTTGTGTTAATGTCCTCCATTATTATGACATGCTAGTATCTATGAGTGAGGTTAAGAATGGCGGTTTTTATATCTTCAAGGTGGCCAACGTTCGGTGATTTGTAAACCACGCCAATAAAACATTTTTCATCGCTGACACAAATTTCTACCAACATTATACTCTCGACTTTTAGCGTGTTAACTTATTGACTTTGCCACGCATATAGGTTTTAAATCAGAATGTATGTACGCCGCAACTCCACAACCTTGTTTATTAATGTGGTCATTTCTTAAAAGAGTGTAACCTGTGATGTTTACGATTTGAGACGGGAGAGACGGTTTGAGCCACGTCTCCAACACTAAAATAACTGGGACATTAATATTGTCAAGATGAGTATTAATTCGTGGAAGTGTGAATTAAGAGAGTGAGAATTAATCTGTAAGGCATGCATATGGCACTTGGGAATGTTGGCAAGTCTTCGACTGGGAAGTTCTTTGGTAACGGGTGTGGACGGGTGTGATATTAAAGCGACTTCGCAGTGAATGGTACCGAAGGGATCGCTCTGAAGAATGTCCTTTAAAATTGTTTTAATAAATCGTGTGCTAATCATTTTGATTTCATATTGGTCTCACAAACATGTTCATTTACGTATTGTAGCTGATTTATAATTTTAAATACTGCACTTATTTTACATGTAAATGTGTTGGTAATAAAAATTGCTTAAACTGTATGAATACATCATGTTAGTTGGTATTTTGTATACTTTGCATAGTACTTTGTTTCGTACAACTTCAGTAAAATGTGACTGTTATGGTGATGTATAAACTATTTACATTGCAATGTCTGTCACAAGGGAAGGCAATATTTGATGAATTTAATATGGAATATAGACAACTAAGATTCGTATTAAATCTGAACCGGTCGACTGATAAAGCATCAGACATGCACAACACAAAAAATTGCGCTCGGAACTGCCAGTATTTACCGAAGTTGTACAAAAGATAGGAAATAAGCAATCGTTAATGATTTCTATACCTCGGAGGCATAAAACACTATGTCACAAAAAATCATATTTTTTAGGAGAGCAGTTTGAAGCGTGTGATTTACTTGTGACTTCAGCTGTTTAACACCCAAAAATGTGGTTTTTCGACATAATACGGACATTGTGTTGTATGCCACTAGAAACTACTTAAAGTTGTGTTAATATTTATGTTGAAAAGTGCATTTTGAGAAAAATGGACGTTTCTTATGCCTCCGAGGTACAGAATTATTTCCTTCTTTAGCAGGCTGAGAAAAATAAAGTCAGGAGCAAGCACTGTGTGTGTTGTGATGAAGTTTCCATGTTGAGCGGAGACCAGCTTGCCGGTGTACACGATGATAATGGGTTGACTATACACCCACGCGCAGGCTGGTTGCCGCCCCGGCCGCAAAGGGGTGTCAGGCGCTGCTGTTCGCTCGTCCTCGCAGGCTGTTCTTGCGCGGGACAAAAGGCGGGGGCGACCTACAAAGGGGCACAGACAGCCGCCAACGCAGACTGTCGACGTGGTTTCCCTCCGTGTGTGTCTCGCAGAGGGCGCCTCGGGCGGACCTGGGGTAAAAAACGTCCTTTGCCTTTTTTCCCCAAGCATCTGAATTTATGTGCGCACGAGAAAATTAAAAGCTTTTCTTCGAATTTATTTCTCTTCGTGACACCTCTAGGTTAAAAGACTGCACTTTTATAGAAAATAAAATAAATTGTGTGCTCCCAACCATGTATTATTTAGAAAGTGCCCTCGATTTCCGATCGGAGGGAATGTTACTAGTTACTTAAGAATGCTAGTGTTTAAAAAAAATTGTCTTACGAATTACGTGTACATAATGTAATGTACTTAGAATTATTAAATTGAGGCTGTACAATTCACAAACAAAACGTTATTATTTTTTTTGAAGAACAAAGTATTTTCCAAACAAAAGCAGAATTTTTTTTCAGAAACTTAATAAGAAACTTGAGTTTTATTGAATTACAAAACACATAGCTTACATATTTTATATTCTCGTCGTTACATTTTCCATGTAACAAATCTTGTTATATCGACTAGTAGAAAATTGTAACACCAATGAAACAAATAATTGGTCTTGAGTTTCTCGTCGATATTTTATTTGCATTTCAGGATTGTCGAAAATATTTCACTGCTCAAAACCATGCTAGTCTGAGTTCTGCTAAGTTGTTACTTATAAGTTTCAAGACATGTGAATTTTAACTAAATGTTACTATCTATTAGCAATATAATTTGCTTATTATTTCGTGAGTTCAAACCACTAGAAGAATATCAAAGACAGCGTATCCATATGTTACTGTTAATCAAAATCATAGACAGCTAAGTGAATATATTTATATTTCAACTACTAAATTTTCTATAAAACACCTGCTATATGTAAATAAGTAGAACAATTTTTATTACGTTATATACAACCTTTTATAAATATATAAATGATTTTGAAAAGTGGTATTTTTCTTACGCTGGCAATATTCCAAGACAATTGTAAAAATCCATTGTACACATGGGCTTGGAACCAACATTAATGCTAAACGTATTCGCCATATTTAATGTATCTCGAGTAGAGTTACAACGCTCAATCCCACGGTCTTCGGTGTACAAATATTAGCAAGAACTCTGTGGCAGGCAGCGCTTACTGCCTAAGTTTTCAAACGTGTGAACCCGATTACACACAGTGTTCTCTCCGTACCCGGCCTAAATGGGCCACGCACGAGCCATAGCTACATTATCGACTATCACGAGGGAACTGCAGGCATTACCATGTTGTGCTGCGAAGTGGTGATATTTCGCACACGTACGATATAGGCTCGGGGTGATGGGGTGGTCGTGTTGATAATTACGAGGCCTCGGGCACACACAACACGCGCCGTTATCGTTAAACGTGTCGTAGATGGCGTTCCCGAACAGGCGTGCGACTACGTGCGAGCGTGCTGCCCCATTCGAATGTGTGCTCGTCGCGGGCGGGCATTGAACAGCCAGGCCGAACACCCCCACCTCACCACCCCCCTTCTATACAAATGGCCACGCAAATCCTCCTCGACGACCAACCCCCTGCGACCATGGTGCTTCGCGAAACGCGGGTTGTATTTGACATCCGCGACGATGGACCGGCAGGCAGTAAACAACCGTTAACTACCGGTAGTAAACAGCAGCATCCCGCCCGACAAGCCCTCGCAGTCCTGTATGCCCACGTTTTACCCTCCCTCCCTCCTCCCTCACCCGGTAAGTAGGATGTCATCGCGATGGAATGGACCCGGACCGACCTATGGGTCTGATTTCTCGTGGGTGGAGTTTGTCGCCCGCGGTTTTACGAGGCCTGCCAGTTATGGACTCACGCGCACAGGCGCGAAATTTTGCTTTCCGAGCTAGTTGTTCGCAATATTCGCTGACCAGTTTTATTTCTTTGCCTCTCACTGAATACGTTCTAAGTAGAGTATTAAAACCTATATGGTTGTGTCCTGTACATGAGGTTTGAACTTTGAATGATTCTTGCATATAGTAACGTATGCACGAGCGATTCCTTGAAGATTTGCTTGGAAATCTTACCAAGAAATAAGATAATACCTGTATAAGTAAGCTGTTCTGTTAGAAATCATTTTGGGCAGATTTTTTGACAGGGGAACCGACGTATTTTATTTAAAAAATTAATTTTATCAAAATAGTACTAGGTAATACACATTCAAGTGATACGGACACACAAAATTGCTGCTCAGACTTTCGTTTGTAGCGAGGTCAGGTTTTTTTAAACTATTTTTATGACACTGGAAGTTAAAAATTATGTTTAAAAATTGTATTAAATGAGTCATTCATGAAAATGTATATCTAATAGTCACCAGTAGATAGTAATTATATCTCTATATGTTGAAAAACAACAAAAGCTGAACACATGTGGTAACAAACGTGCTAATATGATTTCTCTGACTATTTACAATGGTATAAGAATTGTTTGACAACTGCTTCAAACAAATTTTTTACAAATATTATTTCGTGTTTGGTACAGTATAACTATCGTAAGTAATTTGTGTCGGTATGGAACATTTATAATTATCAACAATGACTAACACAGATAGTAAGAGATACGTATTTTCTCACAACGTTCCTTTCTTTTGTCTCAATATTTATGTTGTCACTTCAAATCTGCGTAAACCACATACGGCAACAGGTTTAGAAGAATTTTTTAACTCAAATCAAACACCAGTTGGTTTAAGTTAAAAACTGCCGACTTGGTAGACGGCGGCCTTTAATATACCACCGCAATAAATTTATATATATATATATATATATATATATGTATATATATATATATATATGTATATATATATATATAACTAAAAGTATGTTACAAACTTTGCTAGGTGATTCCGTGTAAAAATTAGGTTAAGTTATACGGAGTGAATTTTTCCGCTGGTACAAACTTGATGAGAAATTAGCGACTGAAATTTGAAATTGGTAACCAACAGTGGCTATAATAACCAATAATAAGGATAAATAAATAATTATTTTCTGGGTGCGGTTTAGTAAAACAAAGTCTGCAATATGTGATAAAATTGTTTTGAATACCGATCACCTTCATTAGGTAACGAGATTAGTCAACTCGTATTTATTTGGCATATAATTTATATATTGTTATTTTTTTTTTTTTTTTGTTAAATGACACAGTTGCTCGCGAGGCCCAAGGGAATGAAAATGCTGTCTTGTCACAGGAACCTCAAGAGTATCGTTTTTGGAGAAATGGGAGGGGGTGGGGGAAGTGTAGCAAATGTATCTGCCTAACAGGTAGGCACCACGTGATATGCGTAATTCAAAATCTTGTATTTTGTAACGATGCCTAATTTTTTACAAGCAACCTTCTTGCAAAGTTTGTAACATAGTTTAACTGTCCTGTGTATTATAAAGCGAACTCAAATTTACGGTTCTAGAAACTCTCACTTTGCTATATTTTGTGCGTGCCCCCACAGCAAAAACTTCTGCACTCCCGCAAATACCATTGAAAGATACAGTAGTCTATAAAGTTAAACCCATTTTTAAAAAATCGTGACGCTTAATCTTAATTTTTTTCTGCCTATTTAATAACACGTTATACTCTGCTTCACGTAACTTAGTTACTTTTAACCTCTATTACGGCACTTTTTATATTTTTATGAACCATGTAACCCTGGTTCTAACACAACGATCAGTAACCAGGCCACCCGGCCAGGCATTCCAAAATATTACACATAAGTTGCTGCAAACTGCGAGGCAGAACTCCCCACTCGAACAGCGGTACGAGTTGCCACACAGGGCACGATAAAGGGGCGTGTCACTCTACCTACGAGGTCTGTCTGCCCCATATCGTCGCCAGGACCACTTCACTACCAAGATGCACCACGACGTCCAGATCTACGACGTGCCGATCGCCGAGGACGTTTCCTTACATCAGCCACGGCATCATTAACAAGGTGGGACTGTCATCGTCGTAACTAAATTGAGTGGCTCATAAGTAATCATAAATGTATCTAACAATTCTTGCCACCCTCCGTAAAGAATATCGTAAATGTATTGTAATAGTTTGTATATATTGTAAATTAAGCCGTACCTGATATTTAGACTGCGAGTCTTACTTATATTGTCAGAATCCCTCATTATACAATTTAATTAAATACTGTGCGTTTTACGTAATACTATACCATTACCAAATAACTAAAAGGATTATATTTTTCCGTAAACGTAACAATATGTTGCTTCTTGTCGACGCAAAATAAGTCAACAAATTTGGTCCACAAATATACGTATGGTGCATTTGCTCTTGTACTGTGTCTGAGTTTGTTAATTTATAGATATATTTCAGTTTCAAATAGAAACAAATTGTGATTTACAGTTAGAATATTTCAAGTACACTTGCTTAATTTTCGGAGTGAAAAATGTTTTTGACTCAACACGATTTATTTACATTACTGCCTCATCTAAAAATACAATTATTTCACAGTGAAAATTATATACATTACAACGGATATGAACCATTAAGTATTTCAATCTCGAACGTGAATATGTTATAAATGATTTAGCCCACATTCAATGTAATTTATGTTGAATTTTGTTTTGTTGTATGACGTGTTCTGCTAATGCGTTATAGGCAAAATTCCTTCAATAAAATGCGAAATTTATTGCGTTCATATTTATTTTATATAACTCTTTCAGGGTCCATTACAATCGTTTATACATGGGTGTTAAAGTATTTACAGTATTAAATATATTCATGGAATTTCGTAGACCGTCAAAAAATCGTAAATTTATTTTTCCTAATTGTACATTTTCTTACTCTTTATTGTTATTTGAAACATATTCTTGAGCATTCTTAAATTACAGCAGCTTCTTTAAGACCTACCATAATTTCATAGAAGATATTAAATTATTATTAAAAAAAGTATTTGAAAATATTAAATGAAAATTTTTATTTCATTCTTGTTGATCTTCTGCCATAATTAAATCTTCTTAAGATGAGATTTGATGCAGTCATGTCACACAAAACAACTTATTTAAAAAATGTCACAAAGTTACATTTTTAAGCATTCTACGAAAGAGGCCTGTGGAACAATTTTGCCAAAAAATTTTAAATGTAACTATGCAATGATTTAACAATAATAAAAAGTTGTTGATTCATTGTATCTCTTTAACTTCGACCTAATAATAAAATAAAATTAATTGATTAAATTTTTTAAGATTAAATGTCTGAATATTCGATCGTCTTTTATACATAACTGTCAAATATATCGTAATAAATGTCTGTTTTTTATATTTATCGGGTCTCCTCTTAGATCAACAGTGTTCAAAGCAACCAAATATATTTATTGTTTGTTAACTTAATTATGTACAGTACAATTTTTTTGTTCATAGTATTTATGCAATTCTGAACAGTTGTACTTGAAATATTATACGTTTTATTCCGTTCTATCATAACCAGGGATTTTCGTTCACGCGTGTTTTATTTGAAAACGACAGTACATTTAATAAACAAGCTTTTTTTTTTTTACCGGTTTTGGTTTGAGTCGTTCAGTCGTTCGGTCGAAATACTCAAAATATTCTTAAGGTATCAGTAAATGTGTGTATTTGTGTTTTCAAAATCTTTTAAAAAATTCAATTTTAAAAATAAATAAATAAAAGTCAGTGCTTCTTTACGTGCTCTGTTCTGCCTCCCTGTCCCATTTTGTTCCCTTTCCAATATGTAAATTGTTTGTCAGAAATCTCCATGAGTGCTCACACAACTCACTAAAGATTTGTAGAATTTGGATCAACGGTATAGGAGGGTATACCTGTTCTGACCCTCTGCTCCGTTCTGCCTCCCCAACAATTTTATTAAATAATTTTTTTACCAAAATCTTCGCAGGCGCATGCACAACAACTCACCGAAATTGAAATAAGAATTTATTTTTCAGCATTTTTACAGTACGTCATCATATGCCCTCTGCCCGTTTCGACATCATTCTATTTACACAAATTTATTTTGTCACGAACCTTCGCGGAAGCAGACACAACGTCTGACCAAGGATTCATCAAAATCGGATAAATTGAATAGTATCGCATACGTTACATACGGACAGACATTTCACATAAGGTGCACAAAAAACTTTAAATTTGTATCTCTTACGTATATGTAATAGTTATTTATCAACATTATTAACAATTTACAGGAAACTATTTATATTAGAAAATAATTTGTTTCCTACGTATATATACACAACTTGTAACACAAAACGTTAGATTATATAGAAGCCAATCTCAGCTAAGAATTAAAATATGTTGTAGTGAGCATACTAGCCTTGAAAATTTATTAAATGTAATGTTCCATGTAAATACAGTAAATTGGGTGACAATAGTTGTAGAGAGCACGTTAAATTTTCATTGTATTCAGAATAGTTTGTTTAGTCTTACACAATCACAATAATATGGTAAATGTAATTTATATTCAATACAGTTTTGCATACTGGCGAGAGGCGAAGGGTTTAAGAGGAGTTTTGAAGTGCTTCACATTCATTGAATCCTCCACGCAGCAAGGAAGAGAGAAATCTGTAAACATTAAATGCTACCAGGGTGTTGACGTACACATGGTTGAAGCACGAGGTGCCGGCGTCAGAGATTGTGCCTCAGAAGTTCGTAACACTGGAAACAATTTTGTTTAAAACGTTGGCTACAACTACTGTCTAGGATTGCTATTGTTTAATTTTCGCAAATTGTCTTCAAGAAACGTACAGTTATTAATAATGCTTTTAGCGTTGTACTATGTACCACGCCCTCTTAAGAAAGTCGAGATTCGAGACTCACTTTCCGCTGTGGGCATCAAAATATAGTCTGTTAATTTGAAATTGAGCACTCCCGAACACTCTTAATATCCAAATACTGTACCTAATTTTAACCAAATATGTTAAGTTTTGAGATTGCTGAAACATTTACATTGGTTTTTTGTTCCAGGACATTTTTCAAATAAAAAATATTAAGGGAGAGGTTCGCCTCAGTTTTCTGCGTCTTTTATTATTTTATATTTGTACCAGATAATTTTTTTTTATTTTAGACAAATTGTGACTAAATCTTCCTCTTAGGAAATTTTTTTATCATTTATAGTTTTTGCGTAGTGAGTCGTAAACGTCAAAATTTGCACTTTACGTTTTTATGTACGCCACTAAAACCAACTAACGCACCAAACAGAAACAATTCACAGTGTATAACAATGTTGTAGGCTGTGATTTGACACATATAAAAACAAAAAATTTATAGTTTTGTATTTTAAATAAATTGTTGAAATTTTTAAATTTTAATTTCAAAAGCAGCATTTTTTATTAAATGCAAAAATATTTTATTTTTTGTTTTATATATGTAAAATAAGAGCCTACAACATTGTTACACACTGTGAATATTTTCGGTTTGGTACGTCAGTTGGTTATAGTGGCGTGCATAAAACCGTCAAGTGCAAATTTTTCGTTTACGACTAACTACACAAAAACCATGTATAAGTCATACAAAAATTTCCTAAGAGGAAGATTTTGTCACAATTTATGTCTAAAACCAGAAAAAAATATCTGGTACAAATATAAAAATAAAAAAGACGTTGAAAACTAAGGTGTACCGTGCCCTTAAAGATGATAGCAAAATGGCTGAAAGAAAAATGTAAGCAGTGTTCACTTTACCGTGAACAGTCTATACAAGCCTTACAGTAGGAACATTAATATTGTCCAGAGTACTATTATTTCCTATCTCTCTTCAGCGGAAGCAGAAATCTGAACATTATGTAAAATAATAAGTCCCAGCAATTCTCTGGCTTGCATTTATACATGTTAACTCATTAGTCCAGCCCCAAATCCCTTCGTAATGTTTACTGGAGAGAACTGTGCTCCCATAAAACTGTCCTTATATCAAGCGAGACAATTGTAGACTTGCAAACAGTTGTGTGCCGTGACCGTGAAATTATTCTAAACTCTGTAATTTGTAGCGATCAGCGACCATCACGTAGTACTTGAGATTTGTAAATTATATATAATAACTAAAATTAAATATAGTACGTTAGAACTGTTTCCAGAAATATTGGAAAGAACATTAGGTAAAAAATTAGACACAAAAACATTTTTGTGTCCATAATGTTTTAGTGGCGAAAACAAAATATTTTGATGGTGTACACAAAAATATTTTTGCCGTACACGAGACTAACAAAATATTTTGTACTTGCCACAAAAACATTTTATTTTTAGTGAATATATTGGCGTTTCTAGAAGGTTTAATTTAATATTACATTTCGAATTTCCATTTCGATAGTAGCTGTACCTGGGTTGCTCTAGTTATATAAGAGCTAAAAATGAAAACAATAACTTAAGTTGCAAATTAGCGAGAGAAAAGGAGAAAAAAAGAACATTAAAATTAATTATGCTTAAGTTTACACTCAGTAAGACTTCCTATAGCAACTTCATCGCCGTTCTGTGGACGGCTCAAAATAACTTGTGTGAGCCTGGAAGAGCACTTCGAGACAAACCTATGACGCGCTCGGTGGAGTACAGATCGGGTTTTCGCCGGTACGGGAAACTTGGGCATGTTCTGCCCAAGACTTAATTCGAGGTTAATATGAACTTCAGAATATACTGGAACATTAGCTGTGCATGCCCTTAAAATTAGCTTGGTGCACGTGTTTTTCGTACATAATTTTACGCAGTAAAAAAGTTATTGGTAATTTTACTCACCAAGTGTGTAGGAATACTCTCCCCAACCTTGTACGGGTAACATTGTTTTCGAACATGTGTGGAAGTTTGCACACGCTAGTGTCTCCTCCACATAAACAATGTGGAAATTTCGTTCACGCGTTATGTATAATTGCCATAGAGTGCCTGTGCCAATGCAAGGATTAATTACGTTACCAATTGTCTTACTTTTATTTACATGTGCAGAGTAATTTTCCCTTACGTGCAGAAGTAATTAGCTTCCATTACACATACAGTAAATTTACCTCAATTTTATTTTAGCAATATAACAATCGATTTATCTTGGGCTTGGTTCGCTGGACGAGTCACGTGGGATGCTAAATGGACACATCTGCTGGCAAGTAGGTTTCTTGGTGTTCTCATACTTCCTCTCTCTCAACACGAATCACAACCACATTTGTTCTACCACGGGTTACACGTAGAATATTATTTCGGTCTGGTGCTACCTGTTCTCAAAACTCACATTCCGTACGTGCCATTACAAGTCGCATTTTAATTTTAACTCGACAATCAAGCTACGCGATTTCATGGAATAGCACTGGACTCATTTTAAAACCAACCCAAGAACGACTTCCGACCCGACCATCACGATTTAGATTTTCCGGGTTTTTCAGAATTAACTCAAAGCAAATATCGGGGCGGTTCTTTCAAAACAACCATGGCAGCTTCCGTCCCTGTTATTGTATGTTTGAGACGTTAGTTATGCCCCTAATTATTTCGCTTTTGACGAGATGTTAACACTTAACGTTTTTGGCATCAGATAGTAACTGAAATTTCAGGCAATATATTTGACATTTAGTTTTTTTAAACTATGAAGTATTTTAGTGTTAAGAGTATGGAGATGAAACTATATAGGCAGCAGAGCGAACTTTGGGATCAAAATTGTAATACACAACATACAGCATAAATGTATTCCAGCATAAGTGAATGAGAAGTACACTCGTGCATGGAGTAGACTGTACTTATACGGTTAAACAGACTCAATTGTCTCACATTGAAAGACCATTTCTCGGTGTCCATTCTGTAAGTGTTTATTTTTTTTTTAATTTAATTTTCTTGTAATTTAGGAATAAAGTATAGGAGATGTTAGGAACTGATATATGGCATCACGCCACATTTGTATGCACAACGCTCTGTCAATCTGGGCTCACGCTGACTTAACGTAATGAGAGTAACAAAGTCTGTGAAAAAAAGGGGTCATTAAATCCCGTACGAGACATTGTCAGCAAGTATCGTCATGTCACAACCTCCTGCAAAACATGGCATTTAACTGCAAAGTAAAATGTAAATGTAAATATTTACCTATAAGTTTCGTCGCTAAGAAGTTAAGACACATACGATAAAACACATAGGCACTTTGATTACTGGCGCTTCATTATTTTAAAATGTTTTAATAATATATTTATTCTAAATTAACTACAAGTAATGATAAAAAATTCTAAACTCTGAATATGGTATACTTAAACTGGGTTTAGCTAGCATTGAATCTTCTTACAATGGTTTTCAAACATGCTTAAAATTAACAAATTGTAGATGTTTGTTAGCTAACGCTGCAGTAATAAAATTTCCGCATCCATAAGCTCAAGTTAAATTATTTTAGGTATGGAAATAATATTATTACATAAATATCGTAAATAAAATACGTAAAATTTTGAAGTGACAAATTTTATTAGTTAATGTTTTGCAAACAATAAGATCGCTCCTTTATTGCATCGCTTTAGATATTGAAATACGTTTTAAAGGTTAACCATTTAAGTACTATGACGTTACAAAAGTTTGCTTTTAATAGTTAAAGTTATTTACACATTATTTAAGTACAGCCTTACGCATGTACATAAAATACTTGTCTATTTATCAAAAACTAGTATTAAAATAATAATAATAATATTGCACCGTATATGTTTCCAAAAATGGAACAAACGTTCAAAATGAATACACGTGTAGTACCAGGAACGTAGCTGCAAGAATATCGGGGGAAGATCAGAACGATGTAAGAATGATCGCAGGAAATGAAAAATAACATTAAATCGATGAAGACATCAAGCTGTCGAGCGACGCCACCGCAGATATCGTGACAAGAAGTAAAAACTACACTCGTCTCGATCTCAAACATTGCTTCTCACAACCCTTCTGTTCATCCACCATTCCTCCTACCCCTTCGTCCTCTGCGGCAACTGTCATGACTGCAACGTAGGCTTGTCGAACCCGAGCTTAGGGGAGAGCGGTGACTCTTGACAGAAGAACCAACCCGGGGGGTGAAAGTTATCGGGTCATCTCGCGCATGTGGATAGCGAAAGTTTTTGAAGGGCTGGGGAAAGGAAAAGGAATGGCGGGAAGTAAAGCGTGGCGGCAGTGAGGGATATTCCTTGGATGGGGAGGAGGGACGCACAGAAACGATGGGTGGCTGGAAGCCTTTTTGCCTTCCCTGCCGATCAGCAGGCCGAGCGGAAAAAGAAGTCGGACAGGAAGCAAGGAAGGAAAACTTTCTCGCAAGCTCGGAAGTGGTAAAAGGGTAGGCCAAGGCAACGGGCTGCCGTCTGGAACTCTTCCCTCCCACCTTATTTCACCTCGTTCTTTTTTGTCGCAGTTGTGTAAGGCAAGAGAAGCCCAATACCGGAAATGTTCTCAAATTCATCAATGAAGCCACGACTTTCTGGCGATAAGATTTTTGCATCATTTGGTTTCAAATGCCTTACCAGCACAACGACAGCTCTATAGTGACAGCATATGTCTGTGATTTGCCAGTAGAATCCCAAGGTAAGTGACTGCCCATGAAACAGAGCTGTTAATGTGAACGCGTGGCACTAAAACAAAATGGTATAAAATTATATTTAGCCAAAAAAATCATTGCTCTATCTGTATCAATAAAATACTCCTTGCAAGCAAGTAAATGTGGTGTCACTTATACTTTGACAAGCATCACTTCACATATTTTCGCAATAAATATTTAAAAGCGGTAATAAGTGTTCTAAATAATTATTTTTTGCTGAATTTGCTTTGTTCACTTTATTTCTCAGCAACATATGCATGTTATTTAATCCAAATAATTTCAAAAGTTAATATTACTACTAGCAGAAAGAATAACGCAAGTATTCTACTCGTTCCGGATGAACTATAAAACGAGACGGTACCACTCCAACACAACGTTAAGGCAATAAATTCACAAATTGTGGAGATAAGAAAATTCGCATTTTTCTGACACTTTAATGAACCTAAATACTCCAAAAAAACCTACACTACCAAATTCTGAGGAAATATTGACATCTTGTAGCCCTAGTAAAGTTGAATATGATCAATCAGATCAGAATGTAAAAAAGAACTGTTATTCACCCGAGTGCATTATTTAACAAGATTGTGTAATGCAACAACGTCACAAATATTTTTCACGTCATACAAATAAGCTGCATTCATGACGTCTTCAGCCTACAAGTCAAACAATATTTAAGACAGTTGACTTCCAGCTAATTTTAACTTAACAAATTTTGCAACCAATAATCTTAGAATTGTGTGCCTGGAATTTTTATTGCTCAGTTACTTAATAAAACAAATAACAATATCTCAAGTCCATTTGTAATAATTATATGTCAAACTTGTGCAGCGAATACATTACATAACTCTTGTTAAGTCGCAGCTATTCTTCTTTAGTTTCGTATATTACATATAAATGATTAAATAAATTCATTGGGGCTGCTATAGTATTCGGGCATATGGACTTGATTATTCCATGTTGTAATGTATAAGTACGCTAAAAATTCACAAAAAAAATATATATTCACTGTCCAATTTTAGTATCCTGTACCTTATTCTGTCGGAATGTCAGTTCCGCAACAAATATTTAAATTAAGTCATGCAAACTTCCTACGATACGTCCTAATCGACACTGAGTAGCTATAAACTAAGACAAAACATTTTATGCCCGAATCATATAAGTTACTTTAAGTCTCACAAAACTCTTAGCTTATTCCAGTTTTTACTTAACCTTGGCTGGTTAATTCTGACAAAACGATAGCGTGTGGTGCCAGTAAAACTAAATCAAACTGAATCCCAATCTTCAGTGCACAATGTCATGCAGTGCCCATTTTTTCGAACCCATGGCCCTTCACACTTTTAGACTTGGCTAAAAGATTGTCGGGTACATTGTAAGTCGAGAAAAGCTTTTATATAGCGTCTCGTGGAATATTACAGAGAAAATTCGCTTTTCCAACCACTTATGCAGACGACGTGTGTGTAGCAGTGAATGGAATAATTCATTGTTTGACTCTAGCCAGTCGTTCTGGGAACCAGGAAACTGATAGCTGTTTACTTCCTATCATACTGATTTGAAATATTACTGAATAAGTGCTTAATTGGTTGATGATTCGATCGGGAGGATACACGTTTATTAGGAAACATTGACAGTCAATACAAGGAATCAGAGTTCAGGATATTGGTCACTATTTTGGTATAGGCATACTTAACTAAATAATAAGTAACTTACTACATTAACTAATACGTAAAGATTATTCAGTGCATAAACATTGTAAACATATTAACAAACAGCTAATGATGTATTTCTCCCATAGTAGGGCCTACCTTAGGAGACTAACGTATCATTTACAAAAAACACGTAGTAAAATAGCTACGTGAATCATAGTTACTTCTGCTAAATAGCAATACTCATAACTGAATTTCATAAAAATCCTTAACCGCACTCGCTACCCCCTTCATTTTATATACATTTATCTTTGCTCGGGACGAAACTTAATAGTTTTGAATAGAAGAATAGGTACGATTCTTTTCTATTTAAAGTCATGAACACCGCGAAAAGTAAAAAAAAAAAAAAAAAAAAAAAAACTATTTCATGCACACTTAACCGAAAGTATAGAAAACTTCTTTGTTTCAAACGCGTTTAACCAATACATATTTTCCCGTTAAAGTTCTTGGTGTAAGTAATAAAGAATATACTTAAGAAATCGTCGGAAATTTAAGGTAGTCGCTTCAATACTGCGTGAAGTACGAGGTTTTGGTACAAAAATTTCCGAAGTCCTTATTGGTGATTAAGGCATTGCAGTAGTACTCAGCATTCTATTTAATTGTCTTTATTTACAGTGGAATCTTGTAAGAAATCAAAATTTAAGAATCGTAGGGATTATATTGTGCACAAGTTATGTAAATGTACACCTGTTCCTAAGCACACACAAATATTGTTCACCCGGATTAAAGAAAAAAATGAATGAAACCGTTCTCGGCTACGTGCAAGCAACGCTATGAACCATGCCACATATCCCCCTTCTCTCACTCTCTCTTTCTCTCTCAAGAAATTACGGTAAAAAAACAGTCACTGGCAAAATAGGGAGTACTTCTAAAGGTGTGCAATTTTTTTTTGGGGGGGGGGGGGAGGATTTTTTATTGGCTTCTAAAAAATGTTGGACTTCAATTGACATCTCTTCATTTAATGTTTCTACCACGGGCCCTTTAAGGCTATGCTCTCGTGTTTCTACTGTTTTTGCGATAATATATTTTACGACGTTCGGTTTGTATTTATTTTTTATATATATATTTATTATTATCTGTTTCTGCGGGTGTTTCGTCGTCTATTGTTGCTGTGTGCAAGTTCTGGATACTATGTTACTAGATAATGAAAGAGTTGCAAGTCTTTTTGTCCGGGTAGCACGTCGTTGCTGTCCTCTCGGGGCGGACCGATACTTATGTCGAATCGTTGGTATGGCTCTTAAGCAATACGGTCGCGCGCACGGAGCCCCGGCAACTAATTGGAATATTAAATGCCGCGCAATCACTGTCTCTCTCCACTTACTAACCAGAGGTGTCTCGGCCCGACGTACTTTATGACTCGGCGAACTTTTAATGGCGTCCCGACGCCCAAAACCACGACGATGATTGCACCTCGGCCTACAATACT
>PNEQ01133049.1:0-17067 GCA_003012365.1 Medauroidea extradentata | reverse complement strand
CGCCACTGAATGACTGTCTCCACCACTGAGTGACTATCTCCACCACTGAGTGACTGTCTGCACCACTGAGTGACTGTCTCTACGACTGAGAGACTGTCTCTACCACTTAGTGACTGTCTCCACCACTGAGTGCCTGTCTCCACCACTGAGTGACTGTCTCCACCACTGAGTGACTGTCTCCACCACTGAGTGACTGTCTCCCCCACTGAGTGACTGTCTCTACCACTTAGTGACTGTCTCTACCACTGAGTGACTGTCTCCACCACTGAGTGACTGTCTCCACCACTGAGTGGAGGTTGTAGTATATTATGTATCATATTTTTTAAGTAATTATGCAGTATACGTTTTATTTACTAACGCGTTTTAAATTACACGATGTGTAATATATATATATTATTTAAAATTTTGTTTGGTTGAATTAAGGTTCTAAAAAATATGTTACCTAAGGTAAATACTGACAGTAAGTAATATATTAAACTGACGTGTTTCTTAGCTATTCTTACAAAGCAGCTGGATTCTAGAAATGAAGTGAGCTACATAGAATAAAATTTGAAATTATTTTCCAATAGACGTTGTAAAATAACTATAAAAGGTTTTTGGCACAAAAATTAATTTTGAAGGTTTTCCGAGTTCAAATATGTCACATTTATTCAGTTTCTGTGACATCCCAATACTGCATTATGTAACGATACTTAGAAATAAATGCTTTGTATAATAACACCCATTTCGTTTTCATTCCTGTTAGTTTTCAGCAAACGGCCATCGTGTCTTTGACTTTCGAATTATTTAAGTTTGGAAAAGGTTAAGTCAAATGTGTTAAACTTTAATTTTGTCGCACCCGTTGTGTGATTCCGTGAAGAGAGAATGTGTTGAAAACTATTGCAAAGTATAAACTGAAGGTTTGATGCTTAATTATTTTATGGAAATACTTTAGATGTGAGAAGTCACGAAAGTATCTATGCGCCTCCAAGGAAATACGTATTCTTTTATAATCCGCTTGTCTTTCAGAGAAGTCAACTGAAAGTTTTAAATCAGTTTATGTTTCGCCATGTAGCCACAGTCCACAAAACATTTAAGAGGTATGTATAACAGTGGCCATGCCCCAACCCTCCGCCATTTCAACATAGTGTTTGCGCCAGATTAACTTTGCTCATAGCAGTTCGGAGTGATTCATTTTTTTAACAATTAGTCACAGACAAATATATGGTGGTGACGAAAAAATACCGTTTGATTTGCTTCCTTCAAATATTAAAAATGTGAGATTAGCGTAAAACAGAAAAGTTTCTTAACAAAAGCAAAACATGTACATTAAAACCTTTATTAACTTCCGAAATAGTTCAACGTTTTACCATCCTGCCACGAGTATTGACGTTCATAAATTAAGCATTTTTAGGTTTTGTACGTTGTATACGTTACTCTGACAGAAAAAAAACAGTTATGAATAAATAATAAACTAATTTGAATAAACTTAAACTAGCTCTGATTTCACCCTAACTTTACATTCTGAATGTGGCCACCTGCCCAGTTGCTGTGAAGAGCGATAACCGCTAGGTCGTTCGAAAACATCTCAACGTGCGCGAATAAAGTCTGCTTGAGAACAGCAGCCAAACAACGCTGCTTGTGTGTGTAACAATTTAAAATTATTTCGTAATATTTACGGCTTAGTTCTCGAGGGCGAAAATAGCAAAAAGTATGTTTTGGGAGTCATTTTAGGTACAAAAATCTTGGTGCAGAATCTTAAAAAAGCTAGATGAATTTACAAAGCACATTTATATTACGTAATAAAATGACAGAGTCAGCAATGACTGTCTCAAAGAGGTGAGCTATTGGCGAGAAGACTGCGCGTCAGATCAGTGACTTGCGCCTAGAGGCCAAGTTATGGCCTGATGTGCATGCTGCGTCGCTCTTAGCACTTTGTTCTTCTAGACCTCTAACGCCCCAAGTACGTCCACCACTGCAGCCACCTTAACTTTTGAACAATCGTGCGCATTCGTGCAAAGAAGAGAGCAACAGTAGTACAATGAACGTAATAAATCTATTTTTCTACTCAGCGTGAAAAAATTAATTATATGACTATTCACCCCACGGTTACATCTGTGTACGACCTCTAGTTAGACTTAATCTGCACTTGAATTTATAGCAATTTTATACTCTCTATAGCTTCGTACTTCTTGTTACTTTCTTGTGACTTTAATTTTTTTTTTAACTGAGTCAAGGGGATGGTAACAACATTAGCTTACAGGAAGATGTTTTCACAAGTTTAAAATTTTGTTCTGCACAATACGGTGTTCATTCCTATCACAAGACAGGTTTCACTACGGCAGATGGCACCCAGCTTGTGAAACATGTACTTATTTAGGGCGCAGCTTACCTCGGCGCCCTTGCGAAAGTATGGACAAAGATTTACACGTTAAATTATATTAGGCGGGATATAGCTTTATCGCCAAATAATTTTCTGCACCGGGAAGAGGAAAATATTTACATATGAATAAAATGTCTGGGGAAAATGTAAGCAGGTATTATCGAGCGTTATTTTGGAATGAAAATCCTCACTTGCTCATAGTTGCAGGGTATTAATAAATAACCGCCTAAATGATCCTATAATATTGTGGACACTAGCGAAAAGAACACAATGGCCAGTGGTGGCGAATGTGTAGGTTCTGTTCGACATGAGTCCCACATAATACAATTCAACGTATAAATCGCCCCGTTCCTATCGCAAGGGTTCTGTGGGGGACAATATTTAAGCCATTTGCATGTTTGGTATTTGATAGTACTTTAATAAGCTGCAAATTTAATTAAATACTGTGACATGACTCGTTCCCTCAACGCGGAAAGTACGGGAACATGAAATATGTGTTTCAGTGATGCAAGTAGAGAAATTAAGAATTTCTAATTAATGCGTGTTATGTTTCTGCGTACATCATGAACAGCAAACATGGTGGATACATAAGTAGAATGTTGGAACAAAATAACTGCCGTAAACTGGTGTTTCTATATACTTAGAAGAAGAATTTTGCCCCTTCGAAATGTTGCAGTTGACAGAACTCGTCGATGATTAACTCAACGCTAGCAGAGTACTGAAACCTTATACTTGATACAGCCAGTTAAACTTTGCCATTTATTCACTATAGACGACAGAAACCCAACATTTGAAGTTGGACAAAGTCATCCATGTATGGGCGAAGTAACCGAAGTTACAGACTGTAATTATGGTGGAAAATCCTCACCGTCTTGGCTTAGTATAAATTTGATTTTATCTTTAGTTCCCAGTTCATTATTGTGCATTTTATAATGATGGGGATAAAATATTACATGATAGACAGTACGAATATTAATTAATATTTTATTTCATAATCTAGCTTTTAAGACTGCCGACGAACATAAAATGGCAGTTCTACAATCCCACAAGCTAAATGAATGCAAGGATTCCGATTTTACTTTTAATATTCCGCTGTAAGTCATATCCTACGTTATTCCACTGCTGAACGTGTAAAAATAAATCAAAAACCAAATGTACTATAAAATTGAGGTAGTTACAAGATGGTGACGGATGCCCCCTCATTACAAAAAATGTTTGGCTTCGAGAGAAATACAGACAATTTTGTTCCCACAATTGTGTCTGTGGAAATACAAAGAAAAGGTGGTCTGATATAACATTGGTTTTAAGAAATAAATTATGGTTGATGACACTTCGGCTCCACACTAGCAAGTTCTCTGGTAATTTGTTCCAAGAAAACTCTGAAAATCAGTGCAAGAAGTGCTGCGATCTTACGATCCACTTTGCCCATTTGAAGCTGATGCATAGGAATGTAATTCTCTGTTCATACAGGATGTCTAGCAAGAAACGCTTAATAAGAACACCGCACGAATCCTGGGTTAGATTGGAAACGAAAATGTTGGTGACAAAATGTTGTAGTGACATTTTACGTAAACAATGTGGCAAAATAGTTCTGTAGTTAGCCCCCTGTTGCGTGCCACACGTATCTTACGTATCTTACTATACCACTATTTTGACATGCATAGTATGGGTGCAGGTTAACATCCCGAGTAGTTCAAATATGATTATAAGTTTTCTTGACATCACAAATATAAAACAATGACTATACGTGGAGCGCGAAGAGGACTTTATCCGTGAAGTGTTGCTACATTTTACACGTAAAAGTCATCACAAAACAACATTTTGTCACATCTTCGTTTCCAATTTAGCCCAGGATTCGCGTGGTGTGATTATTATTAGTTTGGTCAGGAACGTATTGTAAATTACTTCTGCTTATTACTATATAGTATTATTTAATGATGTAATACTGATTGTAGCATCCTGCGTCCTTACTCCATCAATTCAAGTATTCTTCTTGTGCACTTAGTTGATCGGAAGTTAATGGCCAACACCCAGGAATAATCCAGCGTTACACCGATATACATGCAGACACACACTACATTGCTTCATTGTCTTACATCTCTCTCTCTCCTAATTTTAAAGCTATGTTTGGTTTCAGGAAACATTTCCACAACTGTCTGTCTCACACTCTCATTATACCCAGTAATAGCTCGACTGACTCGAATTCGTAAAAGTGAATTTCACTGTATTTCAAGATCCGTAATAATTTTCTTGAAGTTCATATTTATGTTTTCATTCTTCCGAGGATAGTCACCGTGCGTCAGGGCCATTATTTGATACATACGTGGCCAGTACACTTTCTGTACTATGAATATTTTTTTCTCTTAGAGGAAACGTACTTATCGCGTTTTTTTTCATGGGTCTGCAGAGCTAAAACTGTCATTAGACTGGGATTTAAGTTGGTCAGTTTTTGAATATCGAAAACTGATTCACCTTCTCCGCTCGTGCTACAATGGATGTTGCTTGTGTCATATGTATGAAATGAGTTATTGAAGAGGTTTTGGTCAGCGCTTAACAACTAGCGCTGGTGAGGGGTGATATTAGGTGAGTATGGAGCAGCGTCGGAATGAATGGGCGGGGAAAACGGGAGATCCCCGAGAAAACCCGCCGACCAGCGGAATCGTACGGCACGATTCCCACATGCGAAAATCCGGGGTCTGACCCCGTCGGGAATCGAGCCCGGATCGCCTTGGTGGGAGGCGAGGGGTCTGACCTATCCGCCACCGCGACCCCATGCAATGTGGTCACGGCGAATAATATTAGAGCTTACTGAATTTAAAACACACCATATATTCCTCTGTTATCACTCCTACTTACTAGCAGCAAAATTAACTCAAAATTATGTAAGCATTGTATGATTCTGATTTCATTTTACAGAACTCACGTTATGCAATTTACTATCTTAATTTATTCCTTGAGAATAATTTCATCCTTGATTATGTTTGCAGGTGGCTGAGCTTCATAAGAGAATGGTTTATGTGAGTGATTCTTACCTCAGTGCGCTAGCCAAGGTGAGTTAAAATTACACACATATGTGTATATATATATATATATATATATATATATATATATATATATATATATATATATATATATATATATATATATATATATATATATATGTATATATATATATACATATATATGTGTGTGTATGTCTCTCTCTCTTTCTCTCTGCACTGCTGTTGCTAAATCAGAGTGCATCAAAGATTGAAATATTGTCTAGGACCTATAGTTTTCTGCTGCAAACAGGTAATGATTGCAAGAGGAAACGTCTAGCTCTGTATAGGTAAGAAGAAGTAATGTATTTTGAACGTCTCGTAGACATCAGTTATTAAAGACAATGACACATTTGACACGACAAGAAATATATGACGCATCGGTCATGGCCTTTGCTAAGGAAACGTCTCAACATTTATCTGGAGCGACTTCGGGAAACCACGGGAAACGGAAATTAGGACGGCCTAAATCGGGAATCGAAACCAGATCCAGGGTTGGAAGCGAGTTGTCTATCCACTACACTACACTACCGCGGTCGCAGCATTAGTAATGAATAAGTCAATAAAATCCTATCAGTAATTTTAAGCGTATAGTATTATTTAGTAATTAAACTGTAATAATTTATTCATTTAGTAAAAAAAGGACAAAAATATGTGTAAATTTGTACGACATCTATAATGCAAAATACTAACAAAAGTAATGTTGTATAAATGCTACTTTAAAGACAAGTTACAATTCCTACCACAACTTTGTGAATGATGCTCAGTGGTATCTAGTTTTACAACATACGGGGGAAAGCAGTTTTCAAGTTGTCCGCTATTATAAGATATAGGGGCGACCACTATATCACTGCATACAACTCTATCGTGGTCGTGTGATATGACCACCTGCTGCGGTCGTCCTAACCAGTCCGCCCTGCTGAACAAAAAGCTGCTACTTGTGTAACAATCACCTACAGTTCGAATCCCAGCACGGACATGAATATTTGTGCCATAATGAGTTTTCTTGGCTGTAAAATACTATGCAATATAAATATCAGCATGTTCTTCAAGGGCCAGCCTCCATAATTATTTACGGTGGATTACTAAACAGACGGTATTCAAGATAAAATTATGTAACTTTATAAAGTATTCTGGATATGTCACGTGTTCCAGAAGTTTGCTTTCATTTGTAGGTAAAGCAGATAACGGACTCTAACAGGGAGCTGAGCAGCCAACTAGCAGATACTAACAGAACGGTAAGTAGCTGTCATGTCAATGCCTTCAACTTCATAAAATCTCCTTTATTGCTGTAGGATGTAAACGGAAATATGCTCTGCTTGATTTCTATTTTCAGCCATTTTGTGTATTTCTGTTGGACGTCCATAAGGCCTTCTGTGTTGTTTAATACTACTGCAGTGCTTTGAAATATTCTGACAAATAGTAAAATCTACCGCCGTGGAAGCATAGTGCTAACCAGGGCGTTGATGTGCCGTATACCTCTCAGGCCTAGAACATGAAAACGTGGAGTTTGGACGTCCTTCCATAGACTACTGGAAACGTAGCCATTAGTATCCCAAAACATTTTGTAAACTATAAGATTCAATGAATTTTACACGAATTAGTTAAAAACTAAAACAGTATCTGGCAGAACAGAAAAGTGTCCTTAACATTCAATAAAATAAAAACCAATCCAAACACGATTCGAACAATAAAACTTGAGCACTTCTACGAAAAGCCTGAAATAGCACATAAACTGGCGTTCTTAATTGCTACGGTGTTTTACCGTAAAAGGAAAAAAAAAAAAAAAAAGAACTAAAGATCAAAGTAAACTTTTTTTTTTATTTCAGATGACTCGAGTTGAACTTGTTAAAAAATTCAATAGATCTAAATAAAAGAAAAATATATTAATTTGCTCAAAACATCAGAGGACAAAATATGATCGTAGTATATAAGCACGAGCTCTGATTCACTCAGAGTATTTCCAGACTTTTACATTTTAAAAATGCAATTTAAAATCTGCTTTAAGAGCGAATACTGATAACGGAAAAATTTAATGAAACTGTCTCTCACAAAAAAAAGTTTGATCCTTTTAATAGAAAAACTGTAGTGGTTCTTTTATCTGTGAAAGGTAAGAAACTTACTTCGAACACTGCTGAGACGCTTGAACTAAGACTTGCGTGAAAATTCGAAATATATATTTAGAAGAAAATCTACGAAAATTTTCTCTACTAATTACACACTAGATTCGAACAATTTCAAAGATTTTTGCACATTGAAATGCACTTTCATTAAAATAAATTTAATTTTTCTCTTAAGAAAGTCTTTTAGCCCGTTAAAAGTGTTTTTTTTTTATTCGGCCAATTTTCCACAATGCTTAAAGTGTTGAAGAAAATATCGCAAATATAACTTACAAAACGAATTTTTGTTTTCAAACTGGAAAACTTTTTCCAGTAAGAACTTGTAGGCCATTTTTCATACTCATTTATCCGGGGGAAGAGGGAGACAAGGAAAAAAATCACACTAAAACAAGTCTAGCCAACATAAATAAAAATACAAGCATAATACATGCTGGAGAAGAAATTTAGTATAGCTTTCCTGTTCTAATTTTTTTTTAATTTTTCTATGATATGTTTCAACCAAAATTTTTAACAATTTTAACAGAATATACATTAAAATTTGTAAAATTCTAGATAATTAGCAGTGTAAAAAATCTAACAAATTTCGAAAAGAGTACTATTTGCTCACAAATCTAGCAAAATATTTTTTTCTAATGAAGCCGCCAAAGATTTATAATCGTCATTGTTAAGATTGTAAGGTAGGTTAAATTCTCCTTCAGCTTCAAAGAAATTAGGTCACCTTTACATTCACTACACCGTTGATAGTTATCCGTACATGAAGGACTATAGTTAAATAATGTTTGTCAACAAGGTTATTGAACAAAATTTTCATATTCTCGTGGTTATACTTTAATGAAACCAAATTATTAATGAAGCAAATTTAATTCAGGTACTATAGATGTGTGTATCCTTCTCAGAGCGTTTGTGTTTTAACGTAAATTTATACAAAAGTTCGTTTTTACAAATAATGCTGAAAACACAATAATCGCACCTTCTAACTCACCATTGCCTTTTATTTCTTTGAAACAGTATTCATTATGTTATTAGCTAAGAATTATCACATTTAGAAGGTTTTCCCTTACTCTGAGCTAACTCGTGTTTACATTTTTAAATCATTATTATTTTAATTATTATTATTATTTTTTTAAGTTAACGGAAATTTTCTCCAGGTTTGTCGATGTTGATCGCTTATTGAATTTTCCGAATTTAACATAATTTCAAGAATAACTTATGACTTTTGTCACTTATATAATAAAGTAAATGTTATTTTAATAATTTTAAATATTGATTAAATTTTTTTCCTGAATGTTTTACGAAATAATTGTTATCAACGTTCTCTTGTTCTAAAGTCTAATTCTGATTTTCTCGTTTAGGGTTGTAATTTTAAATAGGTAGCTTAGAGTTTTCATTTTTATCTTTCAACAGAGCATTCATTAATTTTACTCCTGCTTTTAAATTACTTTTATTTCTTTTTTAAATTGTTTTTTAATTCTTTATTTTCACGTTTCATAAATGTACCGTTAAATTCTTGAGATTTCCTTTGTTTGAAGCAAAAACGTATATTATGCGTTTTTTATATTACACTAATTGCTACCCGTTGCTTCGCTCGTGAGGTTCTAAGCAAGTAACGGAGTTTTTGTCAATCGAGCACTAGTCACCTTTCCTTTGATTGGTGCTCTAACGATAAATCTACAGAGCAGTACATAAGAGTGTTACTGTATACGGTGTTGTGTATCATGGGTTACATAAAAACTAACAACATAAACAATATGACACATTTCACAGACATTAATTTATTCATTCTCGTAAATAATAAACAAGTGAAATATTACAAATGCATCAGCTGTTGCCAGCGGCTTTGCCCACGTACATTAAAGAATTAAAACTGAAGCATTTTTCATATACATTTAGAATATATTTTTATATTGCTTTAATTAATTTTGTTTGTTAAAAGTGGTCATAAACATACATAACGTACTTAAGTTATAATTTTAAAAAATACCTAGTATATATATCAGGTCACTGTATTAACTAAGTGTAATAACTAAGAATAATAAGTGCTAAATAGTAGGTACATAGGAAATATATCTAAATTGGATAACCCTTATGGAGCTTAGTATAAATAATTAGCGTGTATGTTGTCATAATGCTATACAAAACTACCTGCATACATAATAAACACACACGCACAAACACGGGATTCGATTAAAATTTAGCCAAATTCAAATTCCACAAGAACTGTGCATTTTTACTGGATAAAAATTATGTCACGTGTTAAGTGTGAAGAATTAATTATAAAATTATGTGAAATGCTAAATAACTTTACACAGGAACCACGCTTTTCCCGTGACGAAAAAATTCTGTGTGTTATTCCATGACCTAAGACACCTCCGTACTAAATTTCATCAAACTCAATTCAGAAATTTTAGCATGAAAATGTAATTACAGAATTACGCTTCAGATTTATTCTACATAAATCTTACTTTTTTCTGGGATAAAAGTAGCACATGCCACCCTCCGACCCATGAACTATATGTAAATAATCATATAGATGTGTTGCTATGTTTCTGCATGAAAGAAGAACAAACCAACATACATACTTTCGTAATTGTAATATTAGTACGATTTCAGGTTCTAAAAATTTAGGACCTGGAGCTGCAGGAATATTTTGTTCACTAATAAGAATACAGATTTTTTATACAATGTACTAGCATGGGGAAATTCCTACGCAATGAAATTTTAACAAAGTAAAAGTAATAATCTTATATTTCTTTAAAAGAAAATTGTACACCGTATTCTAGTGCCCTATCATTTGGACTATAAAACTGTATTAACAAATAAGATACAAAAATTCATCAATTAAAAAAAATATGAAGAAATCAAGAGTCCAATATGTTGCGAACTTCTTGGTCAACTCATTGCTAACTCTGCTCGAGAGTAGGGTAAGCGTCTGTTAGCAGACTAAACATGGGAGTGGCGTGAAAATAATTTATAATCAGTAGACATTCGTGTTTTCGGAACTTCACCTGTGAATCCACCAGTGGTTGAGGTGTACACCAATTGAGGCCATTATCGAACAACCGGTTAACTGTTTTTTTTTTTAATTACGAATAAAATGGGTGAATCTGCTCATGTTATTCAACATGACATCGAGATAGAAATCCCAACTGAAGCCTTCGGTCGCATTTGTAGTAGAAAATTCAGATGATAACTGAAATGTAAAAATAAATAATACATTTTTTTTTGCAGTAAGCACATATTTTAAAATACGAACAATTTCCATACGAAACCATTTGGTAAGATTGCTTTCTTTGACCTCACATTTCACAACTATTCACGTTATTTCAAACTTTTATTTTGTGAGATTGTGTTCGAAAATCCACCGATTGATGTTCCCACTTCCCGTGGACATCCACCAGATATCCCGACATTTCAGGCCGGTTGAACCGGTGGATACATCGATTGGTTGAGAGAAAAACAGTAATTTACGAACGTCCGTTGTACACCGGTGAATTGTCGAAAATGCGGATGACGAAAACCACGAGAAAGTGAAACTAATTGTACGGTTTTAGGAATATTGTAGAAATAAGCACAAAACAAATAGTCTATCATGTTAAACATAAATACAATTAAGTACAAAATATGCTGCTGGCATTGACTTTAATAATTTTGTAGAAACAAGTTATAAAATGTCGGCTTATTTGTAATTCCCACAATCATAAAACGCTGAATTCTTTGCAGATGTTTATATATAGCTTTGTCATTGAAATAACGGGTTACTGAACTCAGAAAATTAAACTTACTCCAGTCGGTTACCTTTTATGAACACCTAATGACATTTATTATTTTCTTACTTTAGGTGAACCAGTTAACGGACTCCAGAGTACTTCTGACAAGACAACTGGCAGATAAAAATAGAAAGGTATAGTAATGGCATATCTTACCATCTGCAAATCGTTAGAAATTGATAAGATAATGAACATTGCCAGGTTCTCGAACGAATTTAACCTCATATTTTATTTCGTGTCTGTGTACTCCGAATAATTTGGCCCTTCTGTGAGCATTTTTCTTTAAATTATTTATAATGCTTCTATGTAGGAAGAATTATTTTTACATGTGCAAAATGTAATAACATATTCCAAACAATTTTGTTAAACTTGTATCAGCAAAGAATTGTAACAATATAAGAACCTAAATAAATATTTGAATTTCAGAAAAGTATGATGTGAGCAGTTTAGAATCAAATTGTGTTTAACATTTAACAACAGTAAAATATTGCTTAATAATTAATTAATTTACACTTTGCAGTGTTACTAATCAACAGGAAATTCTACTGAGAAGTTCCCATATTGTTGTTCCTCGAGAAATAGGAGTTACTAAATGCCAGGAGGTCTAGAAATATCTTGGGTGTGGGTAGAAATATCCTACGTGCTATTTCATTGTGGAAAATTAATCATTCTGGTACAAATAACAAAAATATATGTATTTATATTTGCGAGTTTTATAAGACTGAACAGTTTAAATATTACGTTGCATGTAAGAATTATAAAGAATTCATTTTAAAATATAAGTTGAGAGATTGACCCAAGGGTGTTGCCTAACACAAAGCCTCGGCGAGAGCATTATAATGAATAAATTCATTGAATTTAATTATATGTAGCTCAGTATCTGTCGTACCTACAACATATATGTCACCCCTAACTGTTTTCTATCGCTACAGCCTACATTGCCACGGTATCTTTTAGACTGTTGTTTTCAATACCCTGAAAACTATGATCAAATGAGTATTTTCACGTCAAAAACATCGAAAAATACTTCTCACTTTTCTTTCCTGTAGCAACACATTCCTGTTTCCAACCCCCAAAATTATATCGTTAAAGGTGACTCTTCGACAACTAGGTAGTTAGGGACTACACTAATAGTTCCTACAGACAAAACATAAGTGGTGAGATGGGGCGGACCTTTCAGTCATTCGCATGGAACGATTATGTAAAACCACGCAAAACCTAAATTAGTATGATCAGACCGAGGATCAAACTAGTGTCATCCCGAAGGCGAGTCTAGTTACTTACAACTGCGATATTTCGCTCGGTCTTGTGTTAAGGCCATGGTCAATTAATTATTTGATTTTGCGCTGTATTATTATTTTTATAAACCTAATAGGAAACATAGGTATCGTAAATCATCTCATAGATGTGTTGAACATTATTTTTACTATGAAGCTTCATTTCTGCGGAAAAATATTTAAATTTGGCTAGTTACTCACTTAAAAAAACTTCAGTCGACCAAAAATGAGTGAAAATTATAAGTCTGTGATTTTATATATATATATATATATACACGTGTGTGTGTAGGTATGTTGGTAAACGTGTGTTTACGCCGACGTGCGTTTTATTTTGATTATTAACTACATGCACATATACATCACTCCAACACACAATCCCACTGCAAGCTTCCGATCACGAGTCCTCATGCTGACTGACTGTCGTGTCCAGCCCAGCAAACCTGCTACCAGCCCGCCTGCTGGTCCCAACCCCCATCCGCCAGTGTCCTCACGGTCATTGTTCGCCTCCCTTCACATTCCTAAGCCATTGTCCATAGGCGTGCCTTGCCTCGGGGGTAAGGGGGGTTGAGCCGGTGCCGGTGCTTGCCCTGTCGTGCTCCACAGCATGTCTTCACTCAAACAGCCTCAACAACGTGAATGTAAGTATGATATCGACAAACTCCGTCAGTATTTAACCGATAACAATGAAACTTGGCACAAATGTGTTTTTTTTCTTGGAGAATATTTTTATGCTATTAATTTAACTCTAACTCGCCACTTCCAGAGTCACATCTTCTAAACCTAGCTTTCCCTTCTAGCTTGTATTGCATAAGAGAATGGGGGGTTCGCAATTCGAGCATCGCTCATTTTTATGATAGGGTTTTGTGATATTCCCTTCTTTATAGGATTTAAAAACAATAATGCTAGCAAAACAGTGATAATAGGAGCCTTTGAAAATTTATTGCGTTTCTGTTTTTTTAGTTACTTAGCTATTAGTTTGATTTTTAATTCTGTTTAGCAGTCGTTTATGTGATAAGAGATTATACATGCATTAAGTACTGTCTGTTACATTTCCTATAATTGCATTCTTTATTCAGGTGAAGCTGTTAACTGATTCTACTGGGAGGCTGAAGAGACAGCTGGCAGATAAAAACAAACAGGTAAATTGTTGTCACGTATAACAATCGGTTGATTAGATGCCTTCCTGTCTATGTTTGAAATGTTACATTGAGTTTGCTCTGTAACTTTTTGAATGAAACTACTTATCGTGTATTACAATTGTACAACTTCTAAAACAAAACCAACTTTAAACTATGTTTCGGTCTTTAAAATATTATTTTAGGGCCACTCGAGAAGATTAAAAACTCCTTCAAACTGCCGCATATGAGGAGATTACCCTAAGGATTCGTAACGCGCAAAAAAAGAAACATGAGTTTGATTGTACATTGACATTCTAAAAATTAAAATGATATAATCGCGGTTTAAAGTTCCGTGGAAACAAGAATATTATTTAACCAGTAGATGTGATATTGTATTATGAGTGTTGGTCAGCAGTATCTTTAGAATGTCATCGATTTCACGGGGTCGCGGAATTAAGTCAACTCGGAATTGACTCAACTCCGGTTTTTCTTGTGTACAGGCCGGAATTGTGTCAACCCGGAATTGATCCAACTCCGAATTTCTGCTTTTAACACGGAACCCCAAAAAGAATTAAGTCAACTTCGAGTTGGCTTTATTCCGGGTTATAAAGTGTACAGTTTCTAAACCAAAATTTGTACCGGAATCAAGTCAACCCGAAATTGACTCAATTCCGGATTTTAACTACGCAGTTTTCAGCACATAAATCTTACCGGAATTAAATCAACCGGAATTGACTCAATTCCGGATTTTCAACAACCTCTCTTGGAAACCATGAACAGGACCGGAATTAAGTCAACCAGGAATTGACTCAATTCCGGATTTTTTGCGCTCTCATTTCTAGCATGAAAACTGTACCGGAATTAAGTCAACTGAAGTTGACTCAATTCCGGGTTCTTATTTTCCCTCAAAATGTGAAACGGAATTAAGTCAACCCGGAGTTGCCTCAATTCCGGATTTTTCATGCTGCTATACATTTTGAAATTCACCGGAATTACGTCAACCGAAATAAGGTCAGCTTTTGCTGACACTATTCCGGGTACTTTTCAATATTGGCGCTTTCTCAAGACGCGGAAATACGTCAACCGGAATTAAGTCAACTCCGAATATTCTGGTATTTAAGTCCGAGTTTTATGGTACGCTTTTTGGAGTTTACGAAACTACTCCAACCCGGAAATTTAGGCTACATGGTGGCTGTAAGTGAGGACTTGGTTTCGAAAATATTAGAGTTAATAAACAATGTTATTACCAGATGGGGCATCAGGAATGTTTGGACCTCGGATGGTCTAATTTTCGTGAATGGCGAGTCTAAGTCCCGTATCTACTAGCGGCTAGCTGATCTCCGTGGCGCAGTTCATTTGCGCGTCAGTTGCGGCGCGAGAGGCTCTGGGTTCGAACCGGGGTGTTATTTGGGATAAATAGCTTTGATAGAAAACTATTAAGCTTGGCCATTTCTAAAAACTTTCTGATGAGCTTTCAACAGCTTATTATTTAGCAGCTACTCCACATCTTGCTTCTT
Source organism: Medauroidea extradentata (assembly GCA_003012365.1). Taxonomy (NCBI): domain Eukaryota; kingdom Metazoa; phylum Arthropoda; class Insecta; order Phasmatodea; family Phasmatidae; genus Medauroidea; species Medauroidea extradentata. The sequence continues at coordinate 1,868 of PNEQ01133049.1, read as the reverse complement.
ACTGTCGTCTTTCGGACGACTGCCAGACGTAAATGCTTCCACCGTCGTGACGAGTCTTACGAAAGCTTTGTTTGCAGATGTTCACCCGGAGATTGTCAGTCACCTATAAACATATTTCAGAAGCTTACCAGCTGATGGCGCTTTAACTGTCAAATGGTTTGTAAATAGGACAAAATAGCACCATTTTCTACCAGTCTTTAATGCAACCGAAGACGCTATTTTTCGTTTCTCGTGCATGTGCAGGCGAAAAAAAAAAAAAAAAAGTAACAAGATAGTTGTAAGTAATAGTATTTTTGTAACGTTTTTCTACTCTTACGAAGTTGCGAGCATTTAGAGTTTTTTTACATCTAACGCAAATAATCAAATTGTCAAGAAACTATGGCAGTGAGATAATGTTTGCCGTTTTAAAAGACCATTAAAATTTAGAGGACTGCTCGTCCTGAAAAAAATTACAAAATTTTTTACAGGATAGGTTTGTTGAAATCATGAATTAAACAATGTGATTTTTAAAATCAGTGATTAAAATGCATTGAAACTAAAAAGTCGACTTCTACTGTACTATATTTTTTAACTTAAATAATATGGATTATTGCAAAAACTTGATTATTACAACGATATGAATAAAAAAGAACATTAAACTTAATGTATATTCTACTTATGATGTAGAACACCCGGGGATAAGTATATCAATAACATTTCCTGATTTAAAAATGGAAAGCAGAGTTATTGTTTATTAGTAGAGACATGCAAAAGTCTCGTTATTTTCTGACAGCTGACTAGACTACACGTGACTATAGGCTCGTTTGACGTTGCCCGCTGGCCAATATTATTGTAACTTGTCGCGGAGAATGCTTACACGGTAGAGAGGCCAATCTCTGTGAAGATGTAAAACACGTCAATGACAACTCATAAAAGTTCGTGGCCAATTTAATCGCAGATTATGCTCTGTTCTGTATAGGAAAGTGAAGTTTTAGTCTGCTACCAAATGATAACGCGAATTTCGCATGTCTCTATTTCTTAGATCTACATATATGTACACACACACAAACACACACACACACACACACACATATATATATATATATATATATATTATTTTCCTAAGTTTTCTTGTCTAGAAAGATCCTAATCAATTTCCGTTAGTAAATTTTTTTATTTCGAATTTTAAAAAAATGCCCGGGAAATTGCCCGGTGTCGCGTAGTCGCGAATCTGACCAACCCTCGATTCGTTAATCGCTATTCCTCAATTCGGCAAGATCAATATTACATAATTTTTAATTTAAACGTAGACTGACGATCATAGCAACATAAACTCTTTTAAAAATAACATTTTCACTGAATTAATATGACTGTAATAATATTTATCTGATTTTAATAAAAAAACATAGGTTCGATTTTATTTAAATATTGATTTTTATACCTTTTTTTTTACACTTTGAGGTAGGCTACGCATTTTCAAACCTAAATTATTTCTTGAAATAATATTTACATAGTTTGAGTTGCGTGATGTGCGGGTCGCTGATAATCTATTTAATCATATTTGGTACGAGATTGATATTTCTGATTGGACGTCTTTCGTGAGATTGAACCATTTTATTCTCGCTCCCATAACCTATTACTTCGGCTATCTTCACGAATCGCACACACGTCAGTGATCATAACACTCGCCATTTATTTATTTATTTATTTCGTCTTTCATTTTCTTGGCGAAGTTAAGGCTAAAATGCCTTCTCTTACACTTAACCAAATTTAAACAAATATCACATGTACAAAGGTAGCAAAAAATGAGTTAAAATCTAACTAGAAACAATAGAAAATAGTAACTAAGTATATAAAATTGAAGTAGTTAAAATAAAATAAGCTGACAG
>PNEQ01133048.1:5947-17166 GCA_003012365.1 Medauroidea extradentata | reverse complement strand
ACGGCATATAATACACCAAATTATTGAACACTGAATGTTACTTGGCTCTGTCCGCGCGCCAGCTCTGAGTCCCTGGCGGGTATGCGTTTTTCGTCCGTAAACATGTAAATAATACGAGGCAGATAACATGTCGACACACATACTAACCGCAGTAACGTCGTAAGTTAGGACGTGTTTGCCACTGTGTTACAGTAGCGTAGGTGACGTTTACGAGGGACAATGCATACACGCCGGGGACAGAGCTGGCGCACACCGTACGTGAACTGCCAAGTTTGGCAACAATGCTAGATCCTATGAAAGGAATGGTGTGATGGAAAGAGACCGGTAACCGCCCCAGGGAGGGGTGAGGGGCCGGAAAGAGTAACAAGGATAAAGATGTGGGGAGGGATGTGAGGAGTTGACTAACACCACGTGATCAAGTATGCGAGTGTGCTGCTCTCCTTCGTGAATCTGCGGAACTATTTGAGCTACGAAGAGAAATGATTCTCTAAACACACAACAGATGTGTTAGTATCGGAAACCTGAAACAAGATGGCGGGGACAAATTTCCCTTAAGTGATCGGGCCGTACCTTCTTACAACTAGGTTAATGGGTGCTGAATACTTGATCTTCACTGTAAAAAAATGTGAAAAATACACGTAGGCCTACAAGTAGCTGGTAGTTTTACATTTTTGTACGTGTAATTACGGAATACAATGACAGTAAGTGTAATTATACAATATTGTTCTTCGTGATCCAAAATATATACATATATATCATAAAAAACACAAATGTATACACAAATATACTAGAACGTTGGTGTAAAATTACATTTTTGAATGTACGTGTAGAAATACAGTCACATATGTAATATTACACATAATTTTGTGTTTCATCACCACACTGTTTCTGTATAAATACACAGATTCAAACGTAAAAATGCTTGTTTCACAGTGCAGTTTTGAAATGGCAAAATACTTATAAATTTCCTCGAGTAATTTACGCAGGTATAGTATCACATCATTGAAACGATTTAAGCGTATTTTTAAACCGAAAACTTTAATAATTATACAATCTCTTGTGTACATACATGATCACATATGTATAAAAAGTATTTACTAAAACCTGAACTTATTACATTTTATTACCATGTGGTTTTCGTGTAGATTTACAGTTAAAGAATACGCAAAACCTGTTGCCGTGTCTGTGAACTCCTACTTTACTCCAGTTTTACTGTGTGGATTTTACTCACATGCACACCTTCGTCAAAGTTCGTCACTACTTCGTCAACATTCATCACCACTTCGTCAACATTCGTCACCATTTCGTCAATGTTCGTCACCACTTCGTCAATGTTCGTCCCCACTTCGATCATGATGACAAGCTGTTCGCTGATGTTCGCCAACACTTCGTCAACATTCGTCACCACTTCGTCAACATTCGTCACTGCTTTGCCATTCGCCTCCCCGGATTTTCGCATGTTTACATTGTGCGGGAAGAAGCAGTTGATCTGTAGGTTTTCTTGGAGATCTCCCGTTTTCCCCACTCTTTAATTCCAATACTGCTCCATACTCACATGTCACCCTTCACCACTGCTAAAAGATCTCGATGTTGAGCACCCACCAAAATCTTTCACTTACTCATTAGTCACCATTCTAGATAAGAAGAAATCATTTCTTCATCAATGTTATGACACACCAACCTACAGTACTGTAAGATTACAGTTTCTTTATTGGTCGAGTTACCCTAATTTCCATCGAAATGCAACACATTCCAGAGTGGCATACGTCTTGTGAAGCTGCTATAACTCACATATGCAAAACACTAATCATGGAGCACAGTCGAGTGTAGCTGTATCTTGCTGTAGGCAAGTTGATATCGTATCACGTAAAATGTTCTGCGAACATAAAAATTCTATTCAATTTGCACGGTTACAAGAGCTTGGTTTCGTTTGTAAAAAGCTGCTGATTGTTTGAGTTTTTTTATTTGTCACTATACATTCCATAAAAATCTCGTCTGAGAGTGTCAAGAATATTTTTCGTAAGTCCCTTTCGATACTTTGTACCATTATAATGCATAGTCAGTAAATCGATCAGTGTATGGTGCGAGGAAACATTAATTGTTATTAGTTCAGCTCCTGAGCACCCATATCCCTTTATATGCTCTCAGATTCTGTAAGTCATAATCTAAAGGGATTTCTGTTTGTGCTAACTTAAAATAAGCAGGTAAAACTACTCATGACTCGAGCTCCATCGTGCATGAACCACATCCTTCTGCATACAAGCACCGGCACATCCTCTAATAAGGGTGGCAAAGCATTGATGGGGAAGTTCCTGTACACTTAACCTGTTAGACGAGGTGGCAATACATACGGCCCCACCAGGCAATCAGCCAGAATCCCAGCCCACACATTGATCCGACATTGCTGCTGATGTCGACTACATGTTGCCGCATTTGGATTTTCGGCTGCCCACTAATGAGTGTTGTGGAAGTTAGTGATGCCATCCCTCCCAAACATTACTTCATCTGTAAACAAAATGGATGACACGAAGGCGGCCATCTGACTTTGGCGAATGAACCACTGGCGGAATGTCAGTCGTGCTGGATAGTCGACAGGCGCAAGGCCTTGCACGCGCTGGACATGGTACGGGTACAGGAGTTGTTGATGAATTACCCTCCACACTGTTGTGTGGCCAACATGTAATGTTGCCCCGATGTTCCTGACGCTGGCGCCTGCATCGGCGTCAATGTTGGCGAGCATGCGCTCTTCTAATCGAGGGTACAACGTGTTATGGGCCACCCGCGAACACCTGTATTTGCATTTAATGTTCCTGTCTCTGCAAGTCGGCGAAACAACGAAGCACACATTTTATGCGTTGGCTGTGCTCCGTTTGGATATTTAACACCATACAACCGCTTCGCTAGTCTACCAACACCGTTGGCATGATCATACATGAAAATCATGTACGCTTGTTCACGATACGAATAAACAGGCATTGTTGCAGTCTCCACAGAAAACATTCATTCAAAGACGGTAATACAAACTTAAAACACCATCGGTAGCACTACCGACAACACTGACTCAATACATGAGTCGAATGTTGGCGTGGTCAAGTATTTCACTGAACATGTGTCTGGCGTGAGCCATGGTCTGTGTGTATTCAAGAGTACGCATACAGGAGGCCTTGTTAACTGGGCCCTGGGTGCCATCTGTGGTTCCATATTACTACATTGCATTCATAAACAGCTTGGTGCATGTTATTGATGTAATGTCTTGCAGCAGGTACCCCCTGAGGGCAGGCCAAGAAATAAACGAGGTCTTGTACGATAATTTTGTAGAAGTATGTCTTATGAATTGCATAATTTCTTAATAAATCGTCTCCAAATGTTCAAATATCCCTATGGTAACAACGTTCTATGCCATTAGCGGGTAGCCACCCCTACTACGTATTGTGGAAAGGCTGGTAGATATCAACCAGCTATTGCGGTAGGGTGGAAGACCCCATGAGCAATGCTGAAGCTATTGTTTGTTTATGTCAAGTGGTATATCATTTTTTCGACAAGTACGAACATAATGAATCACAAATTGACGCAGTATGTAAATGGCATTTATGCATGGTATCGGAATGTTACAGGAAATACTCTGCAAAAAGATATGTGAACAATAGTACAACTGTTAGTTACAGAAATGTCCACTCATGTTCACACTTTTATGTCGTACGTCTCGAACAATACAGTTCCTCCGTTTCCAATAGTTCCTTCCTGGCCCTCTGTAGCAGCAACCGAACCTTTGTGTGCGTTTTACACGGAAACGATAGGTCCTAGACAGTTGCAACAAGGGGACATTTTTCGTCACACAGGTCTTATTACACAATACACCGTCTTAAATTGCTCACATATCCTGAGTTGACAAAGTTGTTTGCAATTAGAGGGTAGCCACCCCCGCTGTTTTCATAAGGGAGGAAGGTATCAACGAGACTTTGCTGCTGGTTTGAAGATCCTAATAGCATTAAGCTATGCTGAAAATATTGTATTGTTATGTCAATTAGTTTCCGATATTTTGGGAAAATAATGTGTTCAATTTTGATATTTTGGGGCTCATAACTCCCTAATTTGTCCCCCTATTTAAGAAACAACCTGTATATAGGCTGCTTAACTCTATTCCTTGTGTGCGTGCTTTTGGTGATGTGCTCAGAATGTATGTACATAGTTCTGTGTGGAGCTAAGGGAGTTTTTGTGTTTGTATCTGTGCGTCTAGCAGTGGACAAGAGTTTAAGTATATTTAGTCGACTTATACTTATAAATGATTATATGTAGATAAGTTATACAGTAGATTTGTAATTGGTTTTTTACGCTTCGTCGATCTGGATGTCGTCAGGGATGGAACAAATCACTCATGCAAACAAGCAAACAGGAAAACAAAAAAGGAATTAGGCCTACACACAGTCTGAAGTCATGTAAAGCAATGTTCTTGAGTGATTTCGGAATAAATATGGCAAACAAAACATCGGTATGGATTATGAATGTAGGCCCCTACTGGTATTCGAACCTACGATCTCCATATTACAAGTCCGCGCGTGTTACTTCGTGCCACTTTATTTTAACACAGAAAACATTTATTTTGATAGCTGAACTGCCGACAAGAATGAGACGAAAATTTCGTACCAGTTGAAATCTAGTTAATGCATGTGCATGCTTCGAATTCAGCAAAAAAATATAGTTCTGATATAATCTAATCGTACCCTGACAGGGATTCGAACCCTGGACCATTAGATTAAATTCTAAACACACTTACACGGAGCTATTAGGGTAGTAGTGGCATAATTTTCTTAAGACATAAAATGTAACAGGAGGGTAGGAAGTGTCTGGCACTGTGCCACAGCGAGGTAGGGCGTCGCAGTACATATTTATTTTGGCTTTGTGATTGTTCTTTTCACAACTGTGTTTTTCTTTGTGTACATCTGATACATACATGTAGTTGCTAGACTGTGCCTTGGAGAAATGAATGGATGTGTACTTCCCTGACTCAGTCCGGCAGCGAGGCCAGATGTTACCAGACGCTGCACAGGTGTGCAAGCAGAAATATGCGTGTAAGCACGTATGCGAGTCAGGTCGCACCATGTGACAACGACATGCGAAAGTGCTTTCTCTGTATTTCCCACACTGAGGTCTCGCACAGCACAGCAGTAGGCTATGCATGTAGGCGGATGTTACCCGACACCATGCAGGTGTGCACATGAGCAAAATCCATAAATTCACGACAGTGTCATGTGACATCGCACCATGAATCTTCTCTCTGACTTTGACAAGGTCAGACAGGTACACTTTTGCTCTTGTGTGCATGCTTACAGCTACCTCAATATATAGTCGTGTATTCTTAATGATTTATACTATAAGAACTACTTAGATTTTAATTATACTTGATGAATTCAATACTTCAGCCTATCCTGTCAACCATCCATGCTACTCGCCTAAAAACAAAAATGATTATAGGCAAATTTAAAGATGAATGTAACAGTGTGTATATGACTGAGTTTGTAGGACTGCGTGCGAAGATGTATACCTACAGGTGCCGTGAGAATGTATTCATAAATTCTAAAGGAAACCAGAAATGTGTGATCAAAATTAAAATGACATTCCAGGACTACATCAGGGCTGTGAACCGAGAGAATGTTATGCGAGTAACTATATATAGTATTAGATTATGGAAATAGCCGCTATATTCCAAGTGCAGCAATAAACTGACTTATTTGGCTAGACGACAAACTATGTGTATGCTAAGACGGCGTAAACACTCTCACTAAATGGATAAGCTGACTAAAAGTGAAGATGTGTTCATTATACTATTTACATTAAATTTGTCACTGTAGCATATAATTTCCCTAACAAATGTACTGAACGTTATTAATGTGATGAAACTTTTTCTCTCCCGACTGTTACATAAATCGTGACTACACCGAAAAAGTCCGTACAATAAGCTGAAAAGACATTATCTGGCAATGTCTAGTAGCTAATGCAACACCTTCATTGCTAGTGGACTGCAATGAAGAGAAGTGAGGTACACTACTAGCAGCTACTAGAAGACTACTGCATAAATCACGAGACTCCACCTAGACTACATTGCGAACATGTTCAAGCTGCATTACCACACCGAGTAAATGTATATGTTAAGAAATTAAACAAAAACATGTGAAATAGACTCCCAGAACAGGCACAACTGAAATATATGTATAAATTTTCAGAAGTCTAGAACATATAAATATGTTTAACCAAATCATTAAAAAATTACTTAAAAGTTATACACGGGTTTAAAAAGTAATATATAAATCATCAGTGGGACAGCACATAAATATCTGAGCAGTCTTATAGTGATAAAAATCTAACTAAAACATGTGGAGAAGTACAGTAGGCGATGATGATGGGCAGCAACATAATAAAGACCTGGCTCAAGAAGCTTTTTATACTCCGGTATATGCAGGAAGAGAAGCTGGGAAAGGTTGTGACATGCCTGACAATGATGGAGGTATAGAGGAGGAAGTGCAATGACAGTTCAAGGTCATGTGATGTTGGAAGAGAAGCTGTGACAGGTTCAAACATGTGTGTCAGTAATTGAATAGAAGAGGGGAAAGGAGGGTGAAGTGAGCTGTGACAGGTTTCTAAACGTGCTAAAGTTCTGGTGAAGGAGAGGGGAAAGGAGCGGCGGAAGTGACCTAGGACATGTGACACATGCGCCAACGATGGTGGCGAATAGGGGGAAGTGCAATGACAGTTCATGGCCATTTGATGCAGGAAGAGAAGCTGGGACAGGTTCTGACCGGTGTAGCAGTAATTGCGGGGAAGAGGGTTAGGAGGTGAAGTAAGCTGGGCAGTAAGGTGTGGCAGTTCTGGTGATGTAGAGGGGAAAGTAGGGGGAAGTGCAATGACAGTTCAAGGCCATGTGATGCAGGAAGAGATGCTGGGACAGGTTCTGACTCGTGTGCCAATGAAGGAGCGGTGATAGAGCGGAGAGGGGAAGGCTCAGGGAAAACTGCATGGTTATACAAAACTATAGTCAGTTCCTTGCTGGATGCTGAAGAGGTCGGGTGTTCTCCATCATGTCTGCGAGTTGTACATAAGTATAAAAATTAATTACTGAATTTAACGAAAATCGTTCGTATATAGATTCGATAATATAGATTCGTGTTATAATTGATTAATTGAATTGTGGGTTACGTTACATTAAAATTTTATTTTAAAAATTATAATAATTAGTGTAGATTAATTTTACATTTTCAGATATAAGAATATAAGGGCTATATATATATATGTGTGTGTGTGTGTGTGTGTGTACTGCATAGCATGTGAACCTTGCACATAGTACAACACTAGAATTAAATAATCGATATCTCGAATATGGCAACGACAGCAGCGCCCCTAGGAGACAACTCGGGAACAACAACATCAACATGGTGGCATTAGCAATATCTATAAGGTCGAGCCGAAGGTTACCGAGCATGGCCGAAGGTTGCCGAGGGTGCCCGAGCATTACTAAGAATACCCGATGTAATTCTTTAAGTTATATAAATTTTATTTAAAATGTTCTTTGTATAATAGTTTTTTAAATTTATTTTAAATGAAAATAATTTAATTAAAATTGTATTTATTAAATATAATGGAATGTGAAATCAAAAAAAATTTCAGATGACTCGGAAGAAACCTCTATATAGCGTCCGGAAACAAGGTGGAGGTAATATTTTTCGAGATTTTTTCGGAATTTTTCGGCATTTTTTGATATTTTTAAAATTTTTAAATTTGCAAAATTTAAAAAAATATATATATTTTTTTTAATTTGTTAAGTTCTCCGAATTATTTGAAAATATTGGTTATTTGACACTCAGATCAAGGCCAAGGTCAGGTTATAGGTCATGGACATCCTACATGGCAGTCGTGGTGTCGAATTACAAGGGACAATGGTCAAGGTCACAGGGCCAAACGTCGACCATCAACCACAGCTGTCAGCCGCAGTGCCTGATCCGCCATTTCCTATCTACTCCGTGCGTTAACCGTTTTAAGCTTTAATGTTGTTTTCGGCTGAAAAATGGCACGTTTTTCATATCTGCCCGTTTGAATTTAATGAGCCTTTGTGCTACAGTTAATGGTTTTATTTGTCGGCTTTTCCACCTTGGAGCGCACACACCAGTAACATAATTTTTCTGGACATTATCTTCAACGAGGGTTTTGTGAACTGTTTACCATATTTGAAATTTTGGAACCAGTTCGTAGCACGTTTTGGTGCCGTAATTGTTTCGTATGCCTAAAGTGATCCAGGGCCTCTGACACGCATCGACAGGAATCATCTCAGTTGTTTTGTCATGCGCTTAACTAAATGTTCGTGAAGAAATTTAAATGTGGTGCTTGCTGCCCTTCATTTATGATTTGTATATGGTTAAAGCACTAGTTGATAGTGCGAAATTCGCACTCGGAGTTTGAGTGCAGCGTGTATAATGGACGACATGAAAAGAGGCGGAGCTTCAGTCAGGTGTGGGATACAATTCCTATCTCCATGGATACCGCAGCCGAACATAACCTTCATTTAGCTGTTTGGCTTCACATGTCCCGGATGAGATTTACGTCAATAAAATTGATTATTTGTTTGAAATTTGCCGTTTTTTCAGGTAAACATTAATCTTATATATTTGCGTATCTTAACCATGAAATTAAAACTAATATTTTTTACCCTTGCTTGCAAATCTATGAATGCGCAACATTTTTGCTTTCTGCAATTACCAACTAACAAATCGGCATGTTTGTAAACAAGCTTTGTTTCCCACAGTACTTTTCCCCTGCAGTGACGCCAGGGAGCGTGTACTTCAAATCATCTATTGTCTAAGACAATTCAGAATTTTTAATGAAAAGTTAGCCCCGATAGGCACTAGATCTGCAGTTCGCTAGACCCCTTACGAGCATACTGATTTTACTTTTTTAATTGTTTAATGTTAGTCTCCTTCGAGCGCAGTTGAGGCGCATTATCTTATATAGTCGAATATTTAGTTGTATTGTTTGTGCCACCCAAGTCTTTCTTGTAGTCCACATATTTAAAATTTGGAGTATGTTTGTAAACTTGTATATTACTCGTTGTTTGAAACTAGGGCCACTCACGTAAAAATGTATCACTCTGGTAATTTATGTGTATATGAGTAATGCTCGTTCGTTTCGACGGCCACTTCATTAAAGGCTCAACCATTATAGTACTTGTTTACCGTTTAGGCTCTGGAGTTTGGTAGAGCTTTTCAGCTCGTTTATTACGCTTATGTGTATGTGAGTGGATGTTTAAAGACTCCAGCGTGTTTAACGTACGAGCTTTATTGTACATTTGGAACGACGTTTGTATCGTGGTGTATGCTCTGTTTTCAGTCTAGGCTGGTAACCAGCTGTCCAATTGAAAGAAAATGTCTTGCATGGAACTTACGCCTTGTCAAACAGGCCATTAGCTAAACGTTCTCTTGTTCCTGTCTAACTCATTAACGTTTGTTGATCCTGTTTACTATTTTTGCCAAGTATTTGTAATTTGTTGTTTTAATAAACCTGGTATTTTTGTAAATTTTTTTTCATTCATATTAGTGGTACAAGAGAATATGAAAGCATTAAAATAAGCAGAGTTTGATTTACTCAACAGTATACATAGAGAACATAAAAATCCAAAAATTGTATCGGATGAAATGAACAAGGGCAGTCGAATAAGAAATTGAAAGAAAAAATCCGGACACCACCGTGGCAGACAACTAAGGTTTGAGGCCTACTTTGGCAGAAGGACAAGCAGAAATAAATATATTAACCACAAAATGAAATAAAATATAAAACAAAATTAGACCAAACAAAGCACAGTATTTTATCAGACACGAACAGAAAAACAACATGCGACACAACAATGAGACGAAACAAAACACAGCAGTTTTCCAAATAGAAGAACGTCGTCTCGAGAACAGGAGTATGCCATCAGGCAGACACACAGGGTCTGATAACACGAGTGCGACTGATAGGGATGCTGCCGCCGAATTATTATATGCCATACCGAGTCCGTGCAGTCACACGACAGGGAACTGAAGTTCCCGTAACTCGTTGGCTGTATCGTAACGACAACACACACTGACTGCCAAGTTGTCGGGGTGGGTGTATCTGTTTCAGCTGGGCTCCAGATCCGCATTTAAGGCTGGAAGAGAGCTTTGTCCATAATTAAAAAATTTATAGTAGATGTTTCGGCGGGGAGTGAAGCTCCTACTAGCTCCTAGGACTGGCGCGATATATTGTCGTGTTGTCTGTCTAGTGAGGTGGGTGTTGTCGGCAAATGGCTATGTAAACTCGTAGAGAAGTAGTGCGAGAGTCCCTACGACAATGAGAGTCACTCACAACAATCCCAGTTGAAATACAGCCAGGCCACCGGTTTTTAAGAGTACGTGGTAGATAAACAAACGCTGAAAATATCAGTTGGTTACAACACTTTTTTTGAAGCCAATATGGATAAAGTACTCAATGACAATCCTAGATAATGGTATTTGCCAACTTTATGAGTAAGAATTCATCCAGAATTAGTAATTAGTTATGTGTGATCTCTTGCGCCGCAGTCAAATGCACGAGGTTCCGGCTTCAGAGATTGGGCCTAGAAATTCGAAACACTGGAAACAATTTTGTTTAAAATGTTGGCTAAAGCTTTTGTCTAGGATTGCAATTGTTTAATTTTCGCAAGTTGGCTTCAAGAAACGTGCAGTTATAGATTAATGCTTTTAGCACTGAATTATGTACCACGGCCTTTCAAGCCACATGGCCTGTACAGTTAGATCAGGCCTGATACACCAGGGTTATTTACCGTGTGGTCTTTGTGAATAAGAACTTAATATGTTAGTAACACTTCTCTTGCGCCAAAAATACTGAGAGTATCAGTCTCAGTCAAAAGCATATCTAACCAGTGTGTTTGGCGTGCCTCGGCCTTTAGGGGGCGGCAGTAACTGCCAAGTGGTCGTCTTAAAAGAAGTGTTGAGGGCAGAGTGAAAAGGTGAATTCACTTATCCTGCTTAGTCAATGACAGGCGAGCTGTATCCTTATTGTATGCACAGCATAGATTGAATCTGATTAGTTGTGGTGGATCGGGCGTTTTTCGTTTGTTTGGTCGATACACGTACTATTTAATTGAATGCTCTGCTGACTGGATTGTTTTTGCTTTTAATTAAGTCTGGTTGTTTGATTTTTTTTTTTTTTCTTTTTTT